>VYZS01057094.1:2421-14744 GCA_013400695.1 Neodrepanis coruscans | reverse complement strand
AGGTTCTCTTCCCCCTTGAGGTCTTGACACCTGCCAAAGAGGAGAGCCCAGGCAGCTCTTACTCAGCCTTATGCTGTGGTCCCCTCTGTGCTCTGCTTACACAGGCTCTGCCATACAGCTGCACACACTTCCCATCTCCACCATGCCCCTGGCCATTACTTTTCTTTGCAGGCCTTGGACTATGACTCCAGGGGTTAGCCCTAAAAGGAGCTGGAAGAGTTACTTGTGTACATGAGCACTGATGGTGTTGAGAAGTGAAACTGAGGGAATTGTGGTGGTATAGCAGGGTTTGGATATCACAAGGCAAAAGAAAAATTTACTTTTCTAATTTGGGGCTGGTAGAGATTGCAAAGCAACCCTGGGCAGGTGCTCCCATTTGTGTGTATCCCACAGGTCTCCAGCATGAAAGGAAGGAAGGTGACAACTCTGAACAACGAGCTGGTCTGCGTTCCCAATGTGGAGGCAATTCTAGAGGACTTTGAGGTTTTGGGAGAAGGCCTTGTCAAAAGTGTGGAAGCTCGTACAGAGAAATGGACTATCTGAGACCACTGAGAGGTGCCAGAGTGGCCTGTCCTGAAGCAGTTTGTTCACTCTGGAACTGTTCCTTTTTATAAATCAGTCCTAGAAAAGGCTTTTAGCTTCTAAATCACAGAACTGTTTTACTGTATTTATCTTTATACATGTTCGTGAAAAACAATGGGACCTGTTATTGTTTTCAAAAATACAATGCCTTTTTATTTTGAAGAAAATATAAAGATGGGATAAAGTTTTTGCAAGTGTCCCTATTTCTTGGTCATTACAGGAATCGAGGCTGTGTTCACATGGAAGTGTCAAGGTCTGAAAATTCTGGCTGAAGTGTGCAATGGGAAAGCAGTTTCCTAGTTTTGTAGCAGATGCTGTTATTGTTGTCGTTAGCAAAACCAAACACAGTCCAGAAAGGACCAGGTTGTTCCATTCTACTCAGCCCCAGTGAGACATATTTGGTGTTCAGTGGTGATCTGCCCCGTAAAAGAGAGACAGGGACACACTGGAACAGCTCCAGTGAAAGACAACAAAGGTAATAAAGGGATTCAGAGGCTTCAGCCTCTATCATGAGGGGGAAAGGGTGCAACAGCTGAATTTGTCTGGCCTGGAGAAAAGGAGGCCCAGGAAGTTTTCACCAATGTATTTTAATACCAGATGGAGATGCAGAGAAGATGGAGCCGGACTCCTCTCAGTTGTGCTCAATAATGGATGAGAGGAGTAAATTGAAATGCAGAAAATTTTAATTAAAATGCTTTTTCTTTACCATGACTGTGGTTCAACATAGGCATAGGTTGCCCAGGGAGGTGGTTGAGTCTCTGTACTTGGAGATGCTCAAACCCAACTGGACATTGTCCTGGGCAATCTGCTCTAGGTGACTCTACTCTGAGCAGAGATATTGGGTTATTTCTCTCATGTGAAATGATCATGGAGACTCCTGATGAGGGAAGTGAGAGAAATGAGATGGACTGAATGACTTGTCCCATCCCCTCTTCTGGTGGAGTCAGCACACATATTCCAACAGCAAAGCACAAGTGAATCAGATGCAGAGAAAAGAAAACAGACTTCAGATATTGCAGACACCAAAAATAGATCAGGAAAGGCAAGGGGATATTCAGGCAGCCTGATAACTGTAGGCAGTTGTTGCTTGGTAAGGAGCATTTCAGGTAGGATGTTAAATGTGTTTCTTCAAGACCTACTACCCTCTCCAGCTGTTGGCAGAGGACCCAATGCTTTGTGGAGGAGATTCACAACTTGTTTTTGGCATGTTTTTTATGAAGCGTTTGAAAGTGGGCTGTGGCAGAGATGGGGAACTAGGCTGGTGCTCTCTAATAAGTGCCCAGTGATCAGTGTTTGGAGGCACAATGTGTCCTGTGGGACAGATACCTATGTGCAGCATCACTGGTTGCGGATGTATCTGCTATATAAAAATTACAAGGAACATTTTTCTCTCTCCCCTCTGCTGGTGGCTGAGGGAGGCTGTAGGTAAGATCCATTGCCCATACTTTGCTTGCAAGAGCTTCGTAAAAACATCAAAACTGAAAGCTGAAAACATCAGAAGCTTTTACTGGGTAAAACAGATCTTAAATCTGAGAACAAAGCAGCACATTCTGTTTCTAGTGTGACCCCTGCAGCCTAAGAACTTGCTGACAAGTCCATTAGTAAATCATGCAAGGCAGAGATTTCAACAGGTTTCAGGAGCAGCTAATTAGGGATTAAATTTTAATCTTCTCTTTGTTCTGCTTTATCTTCCTCTAGATGTTGGAATCACCCAATCTGCCTTCAGTGATGACTGTAATTTTCCTCAGTAGTTGGATCATTCTTGCTTCTCCTGTCCATTTGCCTTCACTCTGAACGTGCAGTTTGACATTTGGATCCTGTAGATTTGCCAGCACAACTGTTGAACGACATTTTTGTTGCTGCACTGGTTGCTTGTGCCAGAGATCTGTGTGTTCCCTCCATGCCCCATCCTGCCCTCCCTTCTTCTCCTGCTGTATGTTGTGGATTTAAATGGTTTTGGTCTGGAGCATTCTCCTCACTGCATGTGTCTGCTTTTCCCTTGGGCAGAGGTGTGTGCTGGAGCCTCCTGTGTTAGATGGCAGGGGAGCAGAGCTTCTCCAGTCTCCTGCTTCACCAGGCAGGCTGGAAGGTCTTGCTCCCCGTTCCCCAGGGCTGTCATAGTCAGCCTCTCACTGACTTATTCCCTGCTGGGGAATATTTATGGAGAAACAATCTCTGCTTTTGCAGAACAGTGCTGTAATCCCTTCTGCCCTGTCCTTCCCAGCCCAGCGCCCACAGTGATCTGTGAATATTCCCTCCTTGTAAGGATAGCCCTGTAGTACCTCTGCTTTTAACTGTTTCTTTTACACTATCAGATACCGTATTGCTACTTTTTTCTTTTTTGCCTTTGAAAAATATCTCCCTTTTCAGCATGCAGCAAAGGGCCAGGAAATGTCCAGGTGAATCTTTGCAAAAATAACCATGCCCAATGATGTGGTGGTAAATAAACTCATAACCAAATCCTCATGCAAGTACCAACTTGCAAGTGTTTCACAAGGGAACGCCACTGTGCTCAGCAGCCAGATGTGAGCCTCATTTTGGTGACAAATACTGGTAATCTCAGCAAAGACCTTGTAACGAATTCACCTAAGAGTGGCAAAAATGACCACTGTTAGCCCAGCTTAAATCACCTGGAGGGAATCTATCTGGCAGCAAAAGTTACCCAAGTAACACATTATCCCAGCTGTGCTTTCAACACTCATGTTGCCAAAGCCATGCCTGATCCACAGTCTCCTACCTTCTCTTTCAGAGGAAGGATATCTCATTGCCTTAAATCTCTCAGTTTCCATATATGTAAGGGCACCTTTGAGCCATTCTGAAGGCCTTGTTTTTATGGTCAAACATTGCAAATGTTCTGTGTTATGTTTTGTCACCTGCTGATCTCAGGCTCTTTTGGGCAATATACATGGACAAAGTCACCCTGAAGTTTATAGAGCCATAGATTCATAGAATGGCCTGAGTTGGAAGTGACCTTAAAGATATTCTTTTTACAACCCCCATGCTGTGGACGGGGACACCTACTAGGCCAGGTTGCTCAGAGCTCCGTCCAACTTTGCTTTAAACACTTCCAGATATGGGGCATCCACAACTTCTCTGGACAACCTGTTCCAGTGCTTCACTACCCTCTTCCTAACACCTAATCTAAACCTACTCTTTCAGTTTGAAGCCATTCCCCCTTGTCCTGTCACCACATGCTCTCATAAAACATCTCTCTCTGTCATCCTTGTAGGCTCCCTTCAGGAAGGCCACAGTTAGGTCACTTTGAAGCCTTTTTTCTGAACTCAAGTCTCAGCCATTCCTCACAGGCGAGGCTCCACATGTCTAATCTCGGTGACCCTCCCCTGGACATCCTCTGGATGCTCTTAGGGGCTGGATATTTGTATGCCCTTGACTTCTTGAGTGACAGTTTGCCTAAAGCAAAATGCCAAGTGCCTTTCTCATGAGTCTGGAAAGGCAGGACCCAAAAGAAAGAGGTGTCTCAGATACACAAGAGAGGACAAGTGAGATCTCCATTTCAGCTTTATCTGCTTTTGCCTGATTTACTGCTCTTGTTGGTAAGCTGTGACTAATTTGTATTGTGAAAGCTGGGGTAGGGCCTAGGTTATTCAGAGCGTGCTTGTTTGACAAGTGTGCTGGGCTTCCACTTCCAGAGAACAGAGTGGGCACTTACTTGCCTTTAGGTGTTTGCTTAGCTGTGGTCCCAGCCTTAAACCAGAGCTGCACACAGAGAGCTGCCCTGGGGAGCCCCTGCTGTGTCACTTGCAAGACGTGGGATGAAGGGAGAGGGAGGGAAGTGCCACAGCTGAGGCAATAGCAGTAGGCTTTGTAGTGTTGCCACTGCTACTGTGTTGATTTTGCGAATCTACCTGTGAAGCTCTTTCTGTGGGTCTCCTGTGCATGGAGGTGGTGAGCACAAACAGGGAAGCGTTTCCAAATGCAACACTGGGTTGGAGTCTTGGAACACTATTGGTGCACTCAGTGTATGGATGGAGTCAGCCAAGACAGAGGTCAGGGGTGTATGCTTTCTAGCAGGTGTGTCCTCCTGGGCTTCACCTGAGCCAGCTTTCTGCTGAAAGGAGCAGCTCATGCTTTTCAACGGTGCTCTCTGAAAAAAGCAGTTGTTGGGAGGCAGCTGGTGCTGGCTCAGGAGAAGGGGAGATGGATGGAGCCTTTCTTCTGCTGCCAGACTCCTGCTTGCTGGGCACCCTTGACAGCTTTGAGTGACCATCACATGATGTATGAAAGGAAGGTGGGGAAACAGGTTAATGAAAGGCAGCTGGCATGATGGGATGGCCAGACCAGGCTGAGGGCTGTGAAGTTTTCCTGGCCGATGAATTATTCAGACTTTGGTGTTCAGCCTTTAGGGCTGCCAGGATCTTTCTACAGGCTGTTTGGGGTCTGTGTGGGGTTATCTCACTTGAGGCTGATCCCCAGAAGGCCTCCTGGAAATAAAGAAGCACACCTCCTGGAAATAAAGATTCTTGAAGCAAGCATTTTGCTCAGGCACTCACAATTACTGGTCATTTTTGAAAACTCCTAGGTTAAGTGTCTGTGGCAGCTGGCTAGAGACGGAGTGACTGTCTGGGAGGTTTTGGCACAGAAAGGGAATATCCTCCCCTAGTCTGCTGTTCCTAAAGTGGCCATTCTGCTAGGGTAGGGGATGACTTTTTCTGGTGTTTCTGTTATTAGGAAAATGCACTTAACCTGAAGTGATTTTTGCCAGCCAAGGCAGCAGCTTTCAGGAAGCACTGGTAGCAAAGTGTCTGTGGCAGCTTTTGGTATTCATTGTCTCTTCAGGAAAGGCCGTTCATGGGGCAAGGGTGGCACTTGGCAAGTGCAGGGTGCACCACAGAAAAGGGAAAATTAAAAAAAATTGGGTGGAGGAATTGTAAAATGGGAGAAATCACAGAATCACGTGGTCTGGAAAGAGGCTGAGGTTTGACAGAAAGGGCAGTTTGGCAGTGGGGGAAGCAATGCTGTCACTGGCACCCTGGGGCTGTGTCAAGGGAGCAGAACGAAACTGCAAGTTGCTCAAACCACATGAGCTGGCACAAAGATGCAGGCTCTGGCCCCGTGTAGTCTTTGCACTATACTGAAATGCTAAAGGCTCAGCAGCCACCAGGAGAAAAATAAACACTGGCCATAAGCATGGTGAGGAGATACAGGGTAGCTGGTGATGCCATGATGGCCTCTGGCAGAGGAATGAACATCAAGGATTTACTCCACTTTTCTGCTGAGCCTCAAAACCAGGATCAGCAAACTCACTGCCTCTTCCCACCAGAGAGTGAGAGAATTGAATCTGCTCCTCAAGGCTTCATTTGCTGCTGCTAACGAAGGTGCCAAAGGCTTGTGTTGGCCTTGAGCCGGCACAGAAACACTCGTGCCTTGTGCTGGTGGCTCCTGTGCTGCTGAAGGTGCCAGACAGACTGTTCCTGTTCGTGTTGCTC
This sequence comes from Neodrepanis coruscans, assembly GCA_013400695.1. Taxonomy (NCBI): domain Eukaryota; kingdom Metazoa; phylum Chordata; class Aves; order Passeriformes; family Philepittidae; genus Neodrepanis; species Neodrepanis coruscans. The sequence continues at coordinate 8,715 of VYZS01057094.1, read as the reverse complement.
CTGAATATGCATGGGAAGTCTAAGGGAGGTGCCAGAAAAGGGTATGGCAGGAACTTCATAGTATATTGATTTATTAGCCTTCAGTCTCTCCCTTTTGGCTAAATCACGTTGTTTCCTTGCATATTAGAACAATGAAGATCACAGTGTCTGGGAGGTAAACTACAGTGGTGGCTCCACTGGGCTCTGAGTTTGTTACTTACTGGGTCTTCTGTGCCAAAACACACGGCAGCCAAGCTTTGTTGGGCAGAATGCTGATCAGTTTAGTGCTAATGTAGGGCAAGACTATGGTTGTGGACTGAAGATGCTGCTATGGCGTAACCATGTCCTTCTATGTGATTGGAGACCCTGGCAGTATTACAGAGGAAGGGATGGGGGCAACATATTGCAGGTGGGCAATAGCTCTGTAGGGGTACAAAGAATGGGCAGACCATGTCCTTTCCTCAAAACAAAGGAAGAGCAGAGGAGGTGGGTGTTAGTGTCTTTTCTCCATCCAGTGGGATCAAGGCTCACAGGGAAGGACTGCCTGGTTCAAGGGGTGTCCTCCAGTGCAGGGCTGAGCCAGCCCTTGCTGTTAGGTCTTGTCAGTGGGGATTATCTTTGCTAAAGGCTCAGCCAGGTGAAATAATTGTCAACCGAAACCCATGCTTCCTCCCAATCCAGCCTGGGGCTACAGAAGGGTAACCCTCCTCCTGTGGCCACAGCACCAGGACACCTTCCTTTCTTCCCCAGGCAGTCCCATTGCATGAAAATTCCCTTTCCCCTATGCCCTTCAAAGTAGACTTCCATGTCCCTCTCTTGCATGGTTGTAGAGCAACTCATTGCCTTGACTTGTACCTGCCTTACACCTTACATTAATAGAAATATGTCTGCACCTTTCCTTCAGTTTTTTAGGGGTGTCTGGGTACATGTTAGAGGATGTGAGGTCTTGGGGAATGGCCTGCCTTTCCCTGGAACATGTAGCTGGAGGACTGGTGGCCTGTGCTACGTCTCCTTTGGCCTGTAGGAAAGAAAGAGAGGCCTTCCCAGCCTCCATCCCTGCAGCCCCCAGCCCCTTTTGACACAGGCAAATGCAATTCCCTGTGTGAGTAATGCTCACAGCTCCTACCTCATGACGGCAATGTTTTTCATTGGAAACTGTGATTTGTTTAGCGCCAGCTATTTGCCACAGCCCATGGAAAAGAGGCAATGAGATACTTTCCCTGCCCTGAAGCACCAACGGTTGGAAGCAGGTAGGATGAGACATGGAGGGTGTGAGCAGCAGCTGAGGAGGGAGTGTCAGAGGAAGTGTGGGGTCTAGGGATGGGAACGGGTAGTCCATCGCAGCCATGTGTCCAGGAATGGCCCTGAAAAGAGAGGGAGTGTGTCCCTGTTTTCCGAGGATAGCTGGCATGCTGATACATGTGGTGTGGGTTTGCAGAGCCCCTTCTCTTGTTCTTTTCCCTGCCATGGACATGGACCTCATCTCAGCCCTCAACAAAAGCATCCAAAATTGTATTTGGCAGCCCCTTCTCACCCGTGATGTGCTACCCATCCCAAGGTAGGACTATGTCACTGATGCTGCCACCATGCTGAGGAAAAGCACTGGCCCTTTCCAGACCTGTGCTCCCTGTTGTCCTTACACCATTTCCCCAGTGTACCAGCTGTTCCCTCATCTCCACAGGGGCAGGGTGTGGAGAAAACCCAGCACTTTTCCTGTAAGGTTGCAGTCTTTGCCCCCTCTATGTGTAAAGTGCTATAAAAATGCCTTACAGCCACAGTCTGGAAGCATGGGGACATGGCTGCCTTTAACTTCCCATCTAAACTGGCCACTGTGCAGCTCGTGAGGGCAGCCAGGCCAAAGCCACACGGTGAGTCACTGGCAATGCTGGGAGCAGGGACATGACTCCAGCCACTCTCACTCCCCCCTCTTCCAATAAGCTGAGTCTGCCTCAGGGCTTTGAAGGCTGTGTAGTGCAGTGCAGCATCTCACATACGGTCTGTTCCCGAGCATGAAAATATTTCCATGTGCCTGCTGCTGCTGCGCCTGAAAAACAACATTCAAAGCAGCCAAGAGGGTTTCCTTCCAAGGGGTGTGGGATTGTCGGTGCTCAGGAGTGATCCAAGATAAACTATCAGTCTGTAACACACTTCTGCAAGGTCTCTCCCGCACCTCTGGTGTAGAGCTGTGAAGCAGCTCCATGGAAATGAGAGGCTGTGAAGCTGCCATCCCTCCTGTAATGAGAACAGAAGGGCCCTGTCTGACTGGAGGGATTTCCCCCACAAAGCTGCTGGCCCTGGAAATAGGGGATGGCCTCTCTGCAGTTTTTGCATGTGCAAAAATTTATCCGTGGTGGGGAGTTGGATAAAAAAGCCTGCTTAGTAACAAGCAGCCCTGAAGGCACAAACTGAAGTGTTTCAGGGATACAGGATGAGAGATTAAGTTGCTAGAGGATGCTTTGAGCTTACATCCCCCAGTGGCAGTACTCTTGGCAATGACAAAGAGGCTGATCAGCTCCCTTAGGTCCTGTGAGCACTGCAACGAGCCAGGCTGGTGGTGGAGGGATGTGTGGGCTGCCTACAGAGGTCCCAGCTGCATTTTGTGGTTTGCAAGCCAGGTACCACCCCCATGTGCCTCTGCTGTGTCCCTGGTGCAAGCTGGAAATGGCTGGGCTGCCTTCCCTGCCTCCTTATGTAGGGTGAGATGAAATCAAGGAGCTGCAGGCTGCCAGGAAACCCTGTTATTGCAGGTACAGGGTGGACCAGCTCCTCTCTACCTCCTGAACCAGCCTATTGCTCCAGCCTTGGAGGGACTGGGGGTCTGGCCATACTTCCAGCCATCAGCTCAGTTCCAAGTGATGCATCATCCATGTCCTGCAGTGGTGGCTGGCTCCTGCTGATGAGGGTGACACTGAAACCCGATGGTGGAACTTGATCGGAGGACTCAGGTGTCTTGAGTTTCATCTGAAACCACAATGCTGTTGGTAGGTTTCTTTTCAAAGCTTAGTAACATCCTGCTCTTTCATGTCAACACTTCTAACAAACCCTTATTTATTAGTATTAGTTTTTCTTCAGGGATTTTGGCTGGGCCAAGTTTACTGACAGACCTTGCTCAGGTTGGGATTTATGGCTGGAACCAGCATCCCTGAGGCAAATGGGTCTCAGTGTGAGTCAGGGCAGACCTTGGATGTGCCAGTACATGCTTTGCAGCCCTTGAGAAGGTGTTGTTGTCCTAGGAAAAAGCTCAACACAGCCACTGCTGGGAGTTGCTGGAGACAACTAAGCTGAGTTTACTACCACAGCAGCTATCTGGGGATCTGCAGAGGAGAAATCTGATTTTTTTTGCCCCTGGACTGCTGGGTTTTGAAGCACCTCCAATGAGGAGTTCAGCGTGCCCAGCAGGAGTGTTGCAAATGTGCTGGTAGCTGAGGTCTGTTTGGGGATCACCTACACCGGCTTAGCAAGAACACAGGGATTCAGGCTGTGTGCATTGCCGATGAAAATATCTCAGAGGCTGATGTAGCATGGAGAGGAGTGGAGAGCCTGCACTGCCCTCTGATTGCCCAAGCTGATTCCATGGTGCCTTCTACAGTGAAACCATCTCCAGGGAAACCCTTAGATTACCCTTGCACTGGGCAGTAGGACAGCCTGAACCTGCGTTAACCCAAAAAATTCTTCAAAACCCTCAGAGTCTCCTTGAATTTCTCTAGTGTGAGCCCATCCCACAGGCAACAATTTATGAACTCCTCCAGCATGGGTCATTCTTCCATGGAATACAGTGGTGTGTCCTGGCCTGGACTAAGGAATCTAACCCAAGAGCACGTTTTCCTGCTTGTGTCTTTTGCTGCCACATTGTTGCTTCATCCTGCTGCTGTCTTGCCTCATCACCTCCCCCTGAGTGATCCTAAGATATCCTTTCCTTCAGCAATGTCCTGTGCTGTGAGGGTGCACTGATACCACCTGATTTGCTGGGTGCCCTCCCCATCACAGAACTTCCTATGAGAGGATTCAGGTGGCTTCCCAAGGTGCAGCTTTCTCAGGGTAAGGAAAAGAGTGAGATTAATTGTGTTACAGTGCCTGGAGAGCCCGAACTCCTTAGTGAGGCTTTTTTTCCACTGTTATAGTTGTTGTTGCCAGGCACTGAGCTCTTTTGTGGTGTGAATCCCCAGAGATGTTCCCAAGATGATGTTTACATGGGCTGTAGCATGACATCCACAGCCTGGTCCTGCAGCTGGGCTTGCTCTGCTAGGCAGAGCTTGTGACAGAAATTCACCTATTCCCTTCCATATGCAAGAATGTGACAAGATAAAAATGTGTATTTCTTCCCCACTTTCATCCTGAAATGCTCCCTGACATGATTGGCTAATGTGGACAGAAGATCTGCCCCTGTTGATGTTTCCATTCTCTCCAGTTTGAGAATTGCCCTTGGCCCAAAAGAGATCTGGGCTGTGCATGATGCAGCAGCAGATAGCAGTGCTCACACCCAGATAGGCAGGAGCTGGTTTTGGCCAAGGGAATCCATCATTTATGAGTAAGCTCAGCCCTTGGAAGAGGATCTCTATCAGTACTTGCTTGCATGTTACAAGACGATTTCTGGGTGACTTGGTACTGTTTGCACTTGGCCTGATGAGCTGATCTTTCTCCATTTACTGTATTTATTTATTCCCTGCTTTAATCACTTATCTCAATATGAGACGGAGCCAAACCCCAGAAGCAGAGAGAGGAGAGTACACAACAGTTGAAGGTGCAAGGAGGTGAAGGGTGACCCAAGGACAGGAAGGTAAGTGCCCCCATGTTACATCCATGGTCTGTACTCTGTCCATGCCTCCAAGAAGTTGTCAACTTCTCTTGTCTTGGATCACTTCGTCCTTGATCAAGGAGGTGATAGAGCGGAAGATAAGGAGGTGGCTGGACAGCAAGTGGTCTCCCAAAGCTCTACCATCAGATAAGCAACAGTTTTAAAAAGGTAAAGTGTTGAAAAAGTTGATAAGACCAGCTCGCTGAGCTGCCTGACAATCTGCCTTCCCCCGCCCTCAGTGCTGTGCTGGTGTTTCTCCCATGCCTTAGCAGGAGAGCAGCAAAGAGCATTGGTGCAGGGAAAGTCTTCCCTGTCTCAAACCATGCACACAGCATCACCAGGATGGATCAGCAGCACTCATCAACTGAGTTCTGGGTGAGCACCACTGCTGATGTTTGTATAATTAAGTCCAATGGTAACTTTCACTGTGAATGTCACTGCTACCCTTCTCCATCTCTTTCTCTCTCTCTCTCTCTCTCTATATATATATATCATTTCCTATTTTCATTCCTTAGCCAGGCAAGGGGAGGAATAAACACGTTCTTTATTCTGAGAGAGCCTGGGGAGGGGTGGACACCATTGTGGGGCTTCTGGGATGCAATTGGTCACATGCAGAGGGTGATTGTGCTTCTCTGGGATGCCTGGGGAAGGGGACTGCTGTGGGACAGGGACACCTCTAAGCACAGTGCCCTTTCCCATCTGGGGAATACAGTATAAACTGCCCTGCGCTCTGTACTCTGTACAGCAGGGAAATTCCCCAAATTCCCAAAATACGCCAGACTCAGAACACAGCCATTTAAGCCTTTTAAGCTAAATACTCACCTTTCACATCCCTCTTAATTCCAGCCAGAGAAGGGTATGAAGTCCTGGTTAACTTCCTCCTACAGCTAGCTTCCTTTTACCTTCCCTTCCCTATTTTTACCTTTTTACATCTCCATCTCATCATGTGGTTGCAGGAGAGCCAGCTCTGGCTCCCTCCCCACCTTGCAGAAACCTGGACCCAAGACTCTCACATAAGATCAAGTGGAGCTGAGAGGGCACTGAGGTGAAGGGCCCTTTTCCATGCCCTTTCTGATGGAGGTGACTTGCATGTTCTCTTTCAGATTATTCCCTGCAAGTTGGGAAAGCTTTCCAAAGGAGAGATTTGGATATCTCACTAATGGCACTCAGGGCAGTTCATAGGACAAGGGCTGACCACTTCAGTTTTGTGTCTGATTTCTTCTGGGAGAGAAGGGATTTGAGTATGGATTCCCCTGATCCTCAGGCTGAAGGAGGTCAGTGCTGACTCCCCTGCGTTATATCTGAGTGCATTATACCTGAGTCTATTATATTTGACTCTTGACAAAGGCATGGAAGGTGGATTGGTGGGCCAGTGCTCTGATAGGAACCCTTCTTGTTCACTGCCTGTTTTGTAGCAACATACCTGTTGCTTGGCCAGGAATGTGCCATTAGTATTTTCCATGGCTTGTCTTTGGTGAATGACCCCTTTACCCCTAAGGGTTTGCAGAGTACCATTCTTT
>VYZS01057090.1:0-18018 GCA_013400695.1 Neodrepanis coruscans | reverse complement strand
CAGGGGGGACAAGGCTCACAGCCCTTGGTGAGCCATGAGCTGGGTGCTGGCATAAAGCAGGAATCACCCACATAGGGGTACATACGCCTTGCTAGATCTACCCAATTCCCTAAGGAGCTTTGAAGAGCAATAGGATGCCCTGAGAGCCTCTCTGGTACACCTCTCAGGAGACACCATCTCCTGCCCTCACCCCATATGAGTGATGCTGTGTGTCTTGCACTGCAGGCTGTGACAGCAGAGCTGGGGATTCAGGGTATGTCAAACCTTAGGGTGCAGAAAAGGAGGGGGAAGCTTGGATTCCTTGGCTCTGCAGGAGAGGAGGAGCAGGGGCTGCAGGTTCCCAGGAGAGCCTGGACTCCCTGGCTGTGAAGCTGCATCCCAGCAAGCCATCCCTCAGTGTGGGAGGGTTGGAGTGAAAGGTGGGAGACGCAGTGATGGGCTCAGCGTCGGGCGCAAGTGCTGCCTGCGGAAGGGCAGAGCTGGTGGGAGATGGGGCCTGCAGCCAGCACTAGGGGCAGCAGCGAAAAAACAAACTGAACAGATAAAAAAAACCCAACCCCAACCCTTGGTGGCAGCCTGCCAGCTCCAGCTGGTTTCGTAAGGACATTTCAGCCTAAAAATATACAAATACTCAGCCAAAAAAAGTCAAATCTTTCTGTGCCTAATCTGTCACCCACAGCCCTTCACAAGGCAGGAAGAAATTCCTGTTGGGTCTGTCAGTTGGAGATGAGAACAGATTATCTGGGGTTCAAGACTACAGTTCAGCAGGTTTTCTTGGAGGGGAGGATGCCCTGTGCTGTGTTTATAGATGGTGCTGGCTGCTTCTCATCGCTAAGCAAAATGTGAAAAAAGAAGAGATGGTTCTCAAATTCTTGCAGTGTTCCCTCCTCCAGGCAGTGTGAACTAACCTGGCTCCCACCCTTTTGTGTGGGAGCTTTGCCATAATGGGGACAGCCCTCACTGGTGTAGGTCATTAAATAGCAATTTATTTAGTCAAGATGTCAAGATTTTACTAATCCCCGGCCAGAGACAAGACTGTTACAACACAACAATGAAGAATGGCAGGGATGTGGCAGGTATTGCTACATCTTTGTCTCCAAGGAATGAACTACCTGCATAGCTTCTCTGCTTCTCCTTGTCCAGATACAGTGCAGTCTGTATCTCCTGGGTTTCTTCAGACAATTTTAAAGAGATTTTGGGGTGTAAAGAAGGATCAGAAATGGAGAAGTGACAACACTGTACCACCAGTGATTGCCTGCAAGATCCATATCCAAAACAGTGCTGAGTTTTTAGTGGAGCTGGATGCTGAATTTGATATTTCACATGGAAGAGCAAAGCATTGGAGCTCTGGTTCAGCTGGTTAGTGTTTTCCTGATATTTCAGGTGGGGATTGATGGCATCTCAGATGCCTTCATATGGACCAAGAGGGGATATAGTCCCTCAGAAACCAGGTGCTCACATGGGATAGAATGTCCTGTGTTTCCCTTCTCCTTCACTTTCTTTAGGAGTTGCATGAACTCCAGCCAGGAAATGTCTTTTGAGACTGTTCTCCCTTTCCCTGATGACTTACATGTGTGGCTTAGAAAGGGTAAAGGGAAGAACCCAGCCCTGGCACTAAGCTTCTGGGTGGCCCCTACTCCATGGAGAGGCTGTACCCCAAGAGAGAGCAGGTCTGCTGGACCTCTCCTCTGCACTGGAGTCTGAGAGGGTCCAAGTGAGGTGGGCACTATAACAAATGCCAACATCTTATAATGAAGCTGAGTTATGCAGAGTCCTGCAGACTTCTGCCTGTGAGTGAGTTTTCTGTCAAGGAAGCTCAATTCTCATGCTCTCCTGGCAGTGTTTGGTAGGATGGGAATGTGAGCATTGCGTAACACCCACCTTCAAGATACTGTGACATGGTCTCCACTCTGCTTTGGGCCAAAAGAGGCACCCTCTGGAGAATTTGGGTGAAATTGGGTGTTCCAGGTGGATGAAAACTGAGGGTGAGATGCTGGAAAACATCCAGCTGACTTAAAAGATAATGTCTTTCCTGTTGTGCCCTTCCTCTACCTTATATTCAGTCCTTGATGAAGCCATAACAACAGCAATTCCTTAATTTATGAGGATAGTATCAAAACTTGAGACCTCGACCAAGCCCAAGCCCTGCTCTGCTGTAACAGGCTGAAGCTCAGATTGCCCATGTCTCCCCTACCTCGCACAGACAAGAAAAAACCCCACTCCAGACCCAGCACCAGAAGACATTGCAGAATTGCTCCTCTTTAAAAATGAATTTGCATCTCATTTTTGGGAATGGAGCAAGGCTGATGATTTCAGTCAACCAGCTCTGGCCTTTATGGACTGTTTTGTTTTGCTTATCGTAAGGGGAACTTAATTATTCAGAGCTGGTGGGCATATTTACTAACTGAGGTAAATTAAACCATAAATTTAGACAAATGTACCTACCTCTACACTTGTGATGTATTTTCCCTTTCTGCTTTATCGGGCTCCAAGACACAAAGGTGGGTTGTTCAATAAACAGCACAACGCAAGTCATCCCAATTAATTGGATTGTTCCATTTATGCTGCTACTGCCTCCAATTAAATGCAAGGGAGCACAAGTGACAGGCACGAGTAAGATGGGTGTGCAGAAAACCATATTCTAATGTGAAAGCTGTGATGAGAAAATGGAATCTATGCACCTGATGGGAATATTAATGCAAAACCTTGACCTATAATTTTTCTTTCTTCAGTCTGAGTGTGCCAGCAACAATTGCAGCTCATTAAAATGGATCATGTCCTGACAGTCGTGCATAATGTCCATGTCCCACAAGTCCCATGGTTGAAATGTTTGCCTTGCTGGTGAAGCCAGAAAGGTAAATGTTTAGACCATTGGACTTGAGGGACATAGAGATTATTGTAGAGCTGCGTGGTCCTGCATGACTAGAAAGAGGACACTGCAGCAAACCCCGAAGACCTTTTCTCTCCTTTAAACACAGTGTTATCAGAGAAAGAGGGAGGGGAAAAAACCAAACCCAAAAGTGCCAGCGTGTGTTGGACCTCTGCAGTTCATCTTGCCCATCCCCCTACTAAAAGCAGAGCCAACTTCAAAGTTAAATTCAGTTTGAAAGTTAGTTCAGGTGGCTCAGTGTTGAACATTTCCAAGGACAGAGATTTTACAGCCTCTCTGGGCAGCCTGCTTCAGTCCTGCCTTGTTGGGGCTCAATCTGGAAACTGTTCACCACATCACAACATGGCTCTAATTTCTTAACTGCTTTTTTTTTGATGCAAAGTGTGTGTTGGCACATGGGATGCAGTATCAGTAGGGAAGGTGATAGCATCATGCAAAGACAATTCTTTTGCAAGGAAAGCAGATCAGAGAACAGTCCCACACAAGATGGGGTGAGAAGGAAGATACTGTAGTATTTTATTCTGAGTTTGGTGCCACTTCTCTATAAGGCACTGTCAGAGCAGTTCTTGAAGATGGAGTAACCAAAATGTTGTCCAGCTTGGGCTTGGTATTTGACTCAGACTTGAGATGTCAGGGCTGCAGATAGCTGCAGTAGAGCAGCAGACACAATTTAATCTCTCTTTCTTCACTGAGCAGTGAGGTCTGTATCCCTCTCTGGAGGCATCTCTCCCTCCCTTCACTCCTGATGAAGGGAGCCAAAAGCAACAATCTTCCTAGCCCTGACACCTCTGATATGTGTGAAGATGGATGGGTTGAATGCAGGCCTAAAATATTTTACATTTTCACGATAGTTTCGCAGCCCTGGCATTATCAAATGATCTTTCAAAGTACTTTGAAACAGGAGGAGAATAACTTGAGATGGATTCTGGCTTTTTTGTGTCTGTGTACTTGCAAACTGTCTCTGCCTACACATCTTGCAGGGCCTGTGCCTGTTTGGAGATGAACACGGAAAATCAGAGCTCGTATGGATGCTCCGTCTGCTCCATTTCCCCCTGAAGTTTGGAGGCCGTTCAAAGCAGGTCCCCATCCCTGGGTGGTGAAGATCAGACTTGCCCTGTGTGCTGCACTCCACTGACCAGGCTAGTTAGGAACTCGAGGCTAGGAAACACAAGACAATTTTAAAATCTGAACAAAAGTAGGAGATTAAGGAAACCAGCTGGAAACCTCTATTTTGCTGATTTTGAAAGCAAAATGTGGGTCACAGATGTGCTTCCACAGACAGAAACTGGCTAGAGAAGAAAAAGACATCAGCAGTGCCCAGACCCTTTGATGATCTGAGGTAGATTTAGCTCCTAGGCATGGAGACGAGAAAGGAAGAGGAGACAAAATAGGAATAAAAACATAATCAAGATATTAGGAATGTGGAACGCAACCCACCCGTAAATTTGCCTTAGGGAACTATGAAAAAATGCATTAACAAAAAAAAAGATGAAACCAACTGCTATATCTTATTCTCTTCCCTTCTCTTGCCATCCTTATGGTTTTACTTTTTACAGTCCAAGACACAGGGGGTCCATTATAGATCCTTCCCTCTTCCTCAGTCACGTTTCTCTTTGGAAAAGTGCTGTTTTCTACTATTCTCTTGTAGGAAATATAAAATCCTTGTTAAAGACAGGTGGATTTTAGAGCCTAAAAGAAACAAAGTCTTGCAGGAAGGTGTTAGGAAGCATGTATTGGAGACTAAAACCCAATGTGCTCCTGCCTATCTTTGATGGGAGAGAAGAGCTACAACTCACTTCTTGTTTAGTCTAATGAAGAATATTAAATTTAATTTCAGTGAAATTGATGACAGACTAGTAAAAGCTATGCTGCTGACTCTTGGAGGTTGCTGTTTAGTCTGTGACTGGGTCTCCCATGGGCTGTAACACAAGGCTTATTTGTTCCAGCCATTTTAAAAAACTCAAGGTAAAGCACTGGAAGAGCAATTAAGGACAACAGCAGCACTGACTCAGAGAAGCCCAGGTGGTGGTTCCTTAGAAATAGAAAGGCAGTGGGGGAGGTTCTGGAAAGCATTCAGGGCATTTGGTGGGTGGTTTCTGGGCTGAAGGGAAGTGTCACTCCTGAAGGTCCCACCTGTGCTGGCTATGACATGACCAGGTCTCTTGGTGCCTTCAGGCTTTGTGACATGTGCTGAGCAGCCATCGAGCACCATCTCCAATTCCTGCAGCAAACTCACCTCCTGCCAGCAAAACACCAGTCCCTATGGCCTAACACCAAGAGAAGCCTGAAATAAAAGCGATGCTAGTTCAGCTCACTACCTGTCACTGTTTTTCAAATTTTGGGGAACTTCAGATTCAGTTCTTGTTTGGAATTTATTTTTCTTAGCCCTAATGCAAACACATTTTATAGTTGTTAGTGTTTTAAATCCAGTATCAGTGTCAATAAAGATAAGCCTTTTCCCAGGGTGGGGAAAAACCCATAAAACTGTCTGAAATCTTTCAGTCATGCAAAAGAAAACAACCCCAAAGCATTGAAGGATTAAATGAAAAATATGCCTCTTTTCACTGGGAGTCCACTGGGTGTGAATAAGTGCCAACTGAGCTCTCACTTGCATCATCATCTAATGTGATGGCAACAGGGCCTAGAGGTGCAGCAGGATGTGTTACAGTGCCCTGGAACAGCATCTCTGCTCCCAGTGATGGAACCACTAGAGGCTCCTAAACACCAGCATGTCCGTAAATGAAAAGGACATTTTTATCTTCAGCTTCATTATCCAACCTAACTCAAAAAAACAAGTGCCCAGTCACAGCACAACTCCCAGTTGGGGAGTTGGAGAGACAGCACAGCCCTCCCCTGGCCAGGAGGATTGTACATCCTCCTCTGGATACAAGTGATTTTGTCAAAGACATTGAAATTCATTTTGCTGGGCTGCAACCCCACACTGAAATTGCTGTGAATATCACAGCGCAGAGACTCTGCAGTTGGTATCTAGAAACTGCTTGTGGCTTTAGAGCTCTTGTGATGAATTGCCCAGCAGCTGGTCACATTGGGAGGGCTCTGCTTATTATTTTCAACTGCTATCTTGCATGGAAGGAAAATCAAAATACTTTCTTCAAGGTAATTGGCTCTAAAACAATTGAAGAATTTTCCACAAGGTTGTAATGCAATTAGGACTGGCATTTTAGATAATTTGTATCTCTAAAGGTATGTTTATGCCATCATACCCTTCTTTTGTGGAAAAAAAAATAAAAAACAAAAAGTTGTTGGCAACAAAAATCCTATTTTGCTATTACAGGCAATGAAATACAGTTAAACATGGACATCCACCTTGTACTGATTAAAAGGCAGCATAATGCCAGGATCATCTCTAAGGTGTGATGATGGTTGGGTTGGATGTGTGTCCCCAGCCACACATCTGCAGGTTTCCCATTCGGTTTTCCATCAATGCCAGGTGATGTGTCATCACTCGCCTTCTGCTGCAGCACTGCCAGAGCTGCCCTCCCTGCCTGCCCTGCCAGCTGGGATGGCAGGAGCTGGGACAGGCTGGAAACACCAGGCCCACCACACAGAACAAAACCAGTGGCCATGCCAGTTCATGTTTTGATAGATACTCAGGAAAACCCTAAGTAGAGATGCCAAACAATCCAAACATGCAACAAAAGCTTCAGAAATGCATGAAACAGCTGGTGAACAGTTCAGAGCCAGAGAAGGAGAAGCCATTTATGAGCAGGATGCCCTGTCCTTGTGAACCAAATGAACCAAAGCCATGGATTCAGACAATCACCATTAAAAAACACCTGGATGTGGTCCCTAGTGGTAAAGATGCCACTGACTGTATTACAGGAGTAATGAAATGCCACCGGAAAAGCAAAGATGTCCCTTACCCTTGGCTGTAACCCAGATGACCTATCAGCACACTGTATGACTATCAGAAAAGCAAACCCAAGAGCTGTACTTCTGTACAAAGCAGGTGATCACACCCTTCTGTTCTCAATCAGATAGACAGAGAAGCTGTCAATCACTTCCACAGGTTGATCTGTGTTTATTCACTAGATCCATGTTGGCAGAAGCACACCTTGAGCTGTTTGGCAGCACTTTGAGAACCTGGCCTTGGGGTCATGGACCTGATCCCAGACTGGCCAGAGGGAACATAAATGTCTGATCCTGATGTCTGCCTGATCCTTTCTGCCCTGCAGCAGCCTGTGAAACAACACACATTCCAGTCTGTAAGCAGGGACACATTCAGTTCCACTGCTATGAGGTCATTAGATCTGGTTAAAACTTAAACAAGCCCAAATGAAACTTCTTAACAGGAAAGACTATCAACAGGGATACTCACTATTGGGCTGAGTCATTAAGTTGATATTCCCGGGACCGGTTGAAGCATTCTTGGATCCCAGAATCTGCCCAGAGTCTCATCATAGCTGACAGCAGCTCTGGAGAGAAGGGCTCTGTGTCCTCCATCCGACTTACGACATCGCAGACCATCTTGGCATCAGCCTGCAGAGGAAAGAAACGAGAGGTCACAGAGATACTCAAGGCAGAACTTGGAGCCAGAGAATTCAGAAACAGTTCACTGAATCACCAGGAGTAAAGAGGCTGTGTTTCTCAGGATGGGGCTTTAGCACCGACACTGTATGATCCACCAAAAAAGGGCAAATGGAAGATGAAGAAAGGAAGTCACAAGGAAAAAGGTTGGTTTTGCAATCCATATCAGAACAACAAATATTTCTATTCAACAGAGAAAGCAGTCTGTACTGCACATGTGTGGAGTTTCTTGGGAACAGAAAGAAATGCATACATGTACAAGGATATTGAAAATTGTTAGCAAAGTGACACATATCCTGCAATGATGCCTGCTTTAACCAAGCGTGGAACATCACTGAGGTAGAGGCTTTGTATCAGAAAGGACACCAGAAAGACTCCAGAAATTTTTTCCAGATGCTGGTTTATTGCTTTTCCTGAATTCTTGTTTGCTATGAGCCCCTGTTATGAGGGCTAATTCCCGTTAATGCAGACCACCTTGGCTGGCTGTGATGCTCTGTGACTCAAAGGGAGAGGAATCTCCCACAGTCAGGGAGCATGGCAGTGAGGGCAGGGCCAGCTGGCCATTTTCAGATGGAATCTTTTGTTGAGAAAAATGAGATTTGCTAGAACAGAAACAGGGAGATAGTGCTCTGACACAGCTTGGGTCTGGAAGATGTCTCAGGTTTAGGGTGGGAATGTCTAGACAGCCTTGAAATAGCTGAGTTCAGCCCTACTGTAATAGTCCATAGTGGCTGAGGCTTCACTCATTTGTGAAACAGGGCACACAAATTCAAGATTTTGCAAGAAGAGGGTCTCCCACACCACATATAGACTCCTGAAACTCTTGGGGTGTTGGCCCATCTGCTGAGTTTTTTTTTTCATTGTTTTGAAAATGTCTCATATTTCTACGAGCTGGAACAAATTCAATTATCATTCCTATAATTAACTGGAAAAGAGGAGCTCTTATTTCTCATGTATGTACAGCAAACTCGTGGAGACAACCTCCTTGTTTTATTACTTTGTCTCTTGTCTACTAGATGGAGCCCCTTCCTGGCCAAACACAGGTGGAAGTCTTTGCTTTCCAGGATGTTTGATCTAAACCAATAAGTTCAGACCAGAAAGTCTTGCAGAGGGGAGTGCAGGCAGTGCCCATGCTTTGCTGGGTGCCATTAAAAGTGGAGGAGGGCCAATGCTCAAGAGCACCACAATAAACTAAATGCATGGGTGGATAAGACAAGGTGTATGATGGATCTGCACTGCAAGGATCAAAACTCCTCTGCAGCCTCTTAATGGAATACTGAAATTGTGGAAAAACTGCAGGTCACCAAACCACTAGCACTGGAGACTGAAGCTGCTGGAGATTTCAGTGCTCAAAGAGCCTCAAGTGCCCTGAACATCCAGCCTTTATGGGCTGAAGAAGTCTCAGTACTGTATGTATCAGTACTGTATCCCATAAAACTTAATGGAGTGGGCTCTATGCTTTGAAGGTTTTATGAATATAAAGTCTACTTAACTTCATATTTTAGTGCCCAGGAATCTTCCCAGCCCTCTGTACAGACTGCTTATTTTGTAGAAACAGTATTAGTGACTCACACCTCAAAGCCAAGACAAACGAAGAACCTTGAAGAGTTCAGTTAATTTCAAAAGCTTGTTTTCTGCCCTGGAGTGCTTTGTGAACTCAGTGAATATTCATAAATCATCCGTATGGTTTGCCTGCCCTGCTGGAGCTGCAATTCTGCTCTTTTCACAGACTCTAAATGACATAAAACCTGCTAATGGCTGTGATCTGGCATGGCCCCATTATTTGTGCATGGGTGATGCAGGGAAAGCATCGATGCTTTCAGCAAGGTAGAAGAAGGTCTTTCTCTGTTTTTCTGACTACTGGGAGGGTTCTAGGTGTAAGTCACAGATCTGTCCATCTGTGTGTGATGGCAAAAAACATCTGAAACTTTCCAGCTGTCATGGGCAGAGTATGGGCTTCTTCTGAGCTTTGTGGATGTAACTGCAGGATGGAAAGCATCAGAGGGAACAGCATGATCATCGTATTTTCTGTGCTGGGAAATAGCTGCCTCACCTTTTCAACTACTGAAACTTGTGGCAGTTCCCCGTGAGCAAGAACCAACACAGGAGGGTTTGAGCAGAAGATACAGATGAACAGTGAATGACAGGGCAGAATGGGAGCAGCCAGAGACTGTGGTTATCAGGTCTGCTTGGTCCAGAAGCAGGGCCGAGCACACAGAGCAGGGGATTCTTTTGGTACATGCTCCCTTGCAGTCACTGGACTGGGGTCAGGAGAGTCTGCCCTTCTGCACCATGGACACCTGCCTGCAGGGGAGGCTGACAGTCAACAGGTTGGAGGAGGGGAATGGTTTGAAGGCAGGTTTATTGCTTCTGCTGAATGGTAATAAAAATATTCCAGAATTAATTTTATTTTGCAAAGCAAACCATTGAACTCTCAGTTTTATAGACCCAGAAAAAGCATGTGAAATGAGTACTTTTAAAAATACTCCTCCCCTCTGCCAAAGATGAAGACCCTCTGTCAAGAAGCATGGGGCCATCCAGGAGTTCAGGCATTTGTTAGATGATTTAAAGAGCAATTACAGATCCAAGAAGAGAAGATACCCCTTTCTTTTCTCACTCCCCAGGCAGCATCTCAAGCTGGGAATGACATTAAAATATCCAGCCCCCCCTGGGCCCAGCAGGTAGATTTTTAAATACTGCCTGATTGACTTTTCCCTGCCCGCCTCCCCCGGGTCTGGCGCTCCTGCTTTTCCTGAGGTGAGAGGAGCCGAGCCTCCTGCCACGCTCTGCCTCTGTACTGCAGCCAGCAATTAAATAAAGCAAAACAAAACAGGCCAACCAGCCTCCCCCTACCCCCCTGCCTTGCAGTTCCCATCCGACAGGGTTTTCGTTAATGAATATCATGGTGGTATTTCAGCTACCTCGGGAGCTAAAAATAGGCAGCACTTGGCTCCTGGGATTGCTGGAAGGAGCTACAAAATGGTGCAGGGCTGCTCCCACCACTGCTGCCTCTGCCTTTCCCAGCTGCTCTGTCTCCTGTCTCCTCAGAAGCTGTCTGGGAGGAGGGTAAGAGGTTAGGCTGGTCTTCTTCATGCTGGTTCTTATCCAGCAGGAGTATCCTACCCTATGACTGCAGCATTCCCACGTCTCCTGCTGCCACTTCCCAACGGCTTGCATTTTCCATAGCAGGTGAAACCCTGACCTCTGAGCTGACTGCCTTTGGGTTGTTTGTTATAGAGAGTGGGATTGGTCACTTTGTGTCACTCCTGAATGCTGATCCATCCACCTAAAGTGGGAGAATTAGAAATGCCTGGGCTTGGCCTGGGGAGACAGCTGAGCTCAGAGGAAGGTGAAATACACATCCAGGCTTTAGCCATCAAGCCAAAAGACCAAATAACCCTTGGCTAAAAAACAAACCTCTGCGCTGGTCAGGGAATGGAGAGGGCTCTGTAGGTCCAGGGCAGGGCCTGAAATCCACAGGCCCATGTGAATAAGAAGCTTGTAAACAGGGCAGGAAGTCAGCATGTCTCATTTCTAACCCCGGGCTGTCGGTCTACCTGTGCACCAGAGTCACGGTATAAACCCAGCTCATAAGAGGATCGGCTCTCTCCCTAACCTGGACATAACTGCAGTTATTTAATTGTCTCCCATATGTCACTGTCACCAAGCACACAGCCTGTGCTCAGCATGCAAACTTGTGACTTCACTTGCAACAGCCACATAGCCCAATTAATGTGTTACTTTGCTGGAAGGGAGAGGGGCCTCTCTGAGCAGCCTGACATTACCAGCGGTCGTGTTTGTATCTGCAAACAAGATTTTCCATCTCACCAATACAGGCCACACCTAATTATCTGTTCCTCACCACCAGCCATGACCAGTGCCCATGAAGGCACCACTAGAGCTGCTCCTGCCCTGGCTGCTGTAGAGTTGCACTGGAGAGGGATCCAGGTTCCCATCTCTGATTATCACAGGGTAAATCCTTGCTCCAATCCTTTGAAGTTGCCTGGACACTCACTAGGGGACTTTTAAATTTTTTTTCCTTTTGTTTTCAAAAAGGAATAATTTCTGGAAGGGGAGAATTTAAGAGAGAGGTAAAATCTTGTGTGAAGCTGTGTGGTACAAACTTCCTAAGAGCAGCACTCTAGAGCTGCACTGAGTTACACTCACTGGAGAGCTGAGCCAGTGTGTCATGTTGTATTGTCCTGTCCTTTTGGTGCACTAATTCCCAGTAAATATAATTTTTTGCTGTTATTTACTCTGATGAATGATACTTGTCACTCAGCCTGTCTCAAAGGTTAACTTTAGGGCAATTTCCTCTGGTGGCTGGTTGTACTCAAGAGCTGCATCTCAGAACATTTCAGAAAATCCATGCAGTGGGGGAAAAGATAAGAATGACAATTTGGCTGGTGGTGCAAGACAAATCAGCATGGTACTAGTTATCAGCTAGCAATCTTGTGAAAAGGGAGTGGCTATCACCAGTCATGAACCTGGGGAAATCAAACTGATGTCTTGAGAGCATCCAGCATCCAAAAAGGATGTCCCTTGCAGGAAGGACCCAGATCCTGACTTTGGGGCACAGCAGTACATGCCTCTGCTACTGCAGTGAGAAATTATTGTCCTGTAACTTCAGGGCAGAACATGTCTCATAAATTGAAAACCTCCTCCTTACAGAGTGTCTCAGAAATCTGGACCGTGCTTCTCGTGGCAGCAAAAGCCAGTGATTTTCACAGCATTTGCAGCCTGAATAAATCCTGGAAACAAAGCAGGGCTGGTGAATATGCCTTTTCCAGAGACACCCAGGGCCCAGCTCCAAGTCCATAGGAGTTTCTGGAGACATTGAATAGCTACATGTATGACTCTCCCTCTCACTCTCCCTCTCTTTCTCACACATCTGTGTTTCAGAGCTGACCTCTCAATCTGTGGAAATCTGTCTGGCATGAAGCAGCTGCTGTGCATCGCAGGAGAGACAACCTTCTCTCTTCCTCCTCCACCCTTCCATCCGCCTTCATTACATTTAATCAAGGCCTCCCACCTCTGCTTGGCATTTGGCTTGATGAGAGATCCTGGAAGGCAGTGAGCAGTTAAAAATCTATCCAGTGGCTTATTAAAATCTTTTGGAGAGTACCTTGAGGTGGGCACACAAACTACATCCCCTCTGCATTCTCATCAGTTGGAGGTGAAGCTGCGATGCTCTGGAAACAGATCCCAGTGGTCTGGGAAAGGGGTTTATGCTGATGTGAATCTCAGCATAGCACTCCCTCGCAACTTGCACCACACAGCAAAGCTAAGTCTAACAAATTAAGTTAGAGATGGCTGGCTTTCCATAGTGTCGCAGCAGCCATCTTCTACCCTCCTTGTGTAAAATGGCTCATGAAAAGGTTGGTTGACTTGGATACAACACTGAAGGACTGCCATCTGCCTGTGAGCAGACAGACTATTCTGTATAGAAAACATGACCCGACAGCCACGGTGATGTCCAGATCTTCTCTCAAGGTTGTGCTGTCTGGTTAGCAATTAGTAAAGCCCTGGTTTTCATACCCTTCTGGAGCCAAGATGGCACCATCACCCTGACTGTCTGGGCCAAACAGTTCTGTGTGTCTGGGATGTGGTCTAGGATCTGCAGCCTGAAACCTTGTTACAGCTGTTTTTTCTAAGCTGCTGCTTCCTATCTGAGAAGACATTGAGCAGGACTGATATTATAGATTATTATGGCTCTTACAGAAGGCCAACTGCTCTGTGTTCAGTACTACCTTTTTTCCTACCCATTCTGTACAACACTGCAGCTGATCAAATGAAAATTGTTAGCCCTTAAGTGGGTATAACCTTCTTTTCTCCTCCTGCAACACAAATAACATTCCCCATTTGCTTGGACTAATAACTACCTGGCAATCCAAGGAGTGGATAATGCATGGACTAGACTAAGATCTTGGGCTGCCAGCTGGCCACCACCATAGTAAGAGTTCCTTTAGCTCTACATCCTGTAGAAAATAGTGCTTCATTCACCAGAGAGGTGGAAAAACCCAGCACCCAATAACACAAAACTCATTCTGAAAGAGGTATGACAAGTCATTTCCTAAATTTGCTTTATTCTAGGAAATCACAAGGTCCTCCCCTGTTCTGCTGAGCTCCTGAACTGGGCGAGACAAACACAGTGGGTAGCTGACCTGATTTTTCCAAGCAAGGATGGGAAAGCCAGAAAGCATGTGTTAAATGGCCTCAGAATTGGTCCTGACCCACTAGCTGCAAAAGAAAGTGAGAAAGCAGCACTCTGTCCACCCCAATCCCTTCTAATTCAAGAAAAGGGCATTCCCAAGAGATTGAGAGCCACTGCAAAGTCCATGAGCATCCATCCGAGGGCAGCTTTGATGGGTCCTCTGTCCTACAAGCACTGAGCAAAGGGACCTGCAAGCCCAAACGTCATTCCTTGCCGAGGACTTTCAGGCCATGCAGGCACAGACAGCACTGCCCACCAGGGAGGGGATGAGAGAGAGAGTCACAGATGGGGGACATTAGCCGCATGGCTTCATGCTCTGCAGGGAAGTGCTCTGCCGCAGTGCTGAAAGCAGGCTGGAAACATGGAAAGATGAGAGAGCAAAATCCATGCAGCTTACTGCTCTTCTCCTCTCTGTAAAATCCTCTGCTGAGTAAAAATCCACAAAATGTAATGGCATTGGAGTGTTTGTGCTGCAGTAAACGGCAGGGAAATGCCTGAGATGCCACTGTGGGAGAGCAGGTGGGGAAGCTTCATTGGCTGCTGGCATTTTAAAAATAAACGGCTATTTTACATTCATTGCAATGCTGATGGCTGAGGGCAAACTGAGTGGGAGTGGTGGTGATTCTCTGGGAACCCGCTCTGGCTTTGGGAATTCCTGACAGTTTTAGCCTGCACATCTTCCACTCTTCAAATGTCTTTAAGATTTTCCACACCAAGAGGGTGACTGTGTGAGGGTGACAGGACAGAGGGGATACAGTTTCGTTCCAAGCTTTCCCACCACAAAGGGGAAAATGCTTTGTCCTTGGAACAGAAAGGGAAAACAGCCCCTATGGTGGGTGCATTCCCCGGAGAAAGAGAGTTTTTTAACATCTCTGGATAAATGCCACTTGTGTACATGATTTATAGGGCAGCGCCTTCCTGCTGGGAAGCCGTGCAGTGCTGGAACCTAGTAATTAGTTTAATGCTCAGAGCTTGATGCTGAACGGTGGGTGCTAATCTCCACTCTACAATTAATCTCAGAGATTTATCAATGCCTTGTGTGATGAAGGACTAAGTCTGTGGGTTACAGTCATCTGTCCATGAAGAAAGCATTGGTGTTTCGATCATAAAGAGCTCTGTTTCATTTTATGGTCCTATTTTACTTGGTGATCTGTGTTGAAGATATATACGTTAAGGGAATATAAGCAGGGGGAGGAGAAAAAATCCTCCCTTCACTCCAACTCTGTTAAATTTCAGCTCCCTGTTGCCTCTTCTCTGTAACCCATAATTGGTATATCTGGGTAGAGATTTCTTGCTGCTCTCCACTCAACTACAGCACTCAGTGGGTTTGTTGTTCATACTCAAGCCTTCTGCCTGATGAGGAGTCTCAAATAATGTCTTTCATTGCTGATGTGACATCAGGCATCACAGCAGCAAAGAATACTGATTCTTCCACTTGGCGACAGAACCAAAAAATGAGGTGGTGTGAAAAATCAGCCTGGATGAAACATGTTCATTCTCCTGTAGACCCAAAGTCCTCTGAAAAATTTAATTTCACATCCAACCAAAGCACTTGCCTTAACCCCTATTGCATTAATTTTGTTTTCAAATGAAAACTTGGAAAAATTACAACAAAATACTTTTGCCCTTTTCTGGAATGCAAAATCCTTTTGAAAAATTCTCACATAATTCTCTTGTCCATGACTACCTGCAGATTTTTGCTGGATTTATGAAGGTGGTAAGGCACTGGCACAAGTTTCCCAGAGAAGCTGTGGCTGCCCCATCCCTGGAAGTGTCCAAGGCCAGGCTGGACAAGGCTTGGAGCAACCTGAACTAGTGGAAGGTGTCTCAGCCCATTGCAGGGAGTTTGGAATTGGATGATCTTCAAGGTCGCTTCCAACCTAAACCATCCCAGGATTCTATGATATTAATATTGTGAAGGGGACAGGCTGAAACAAGACGTAATTCATTGAGCGACTGGTTAGCAAAATTTTGCCCATGACTTCTTACTACTACAATGTTTGTCTGGTTTCTCTCCGTCTTAATTTCCAGGTGACTGTGAACTTTTATCTACAAGGAACACCAGAATTTTCAATAGATGGGGGTAGAGGAGCATTTGGCTGAGGTTCTGCTGTAAGTGGAAGCTGCACCTGATGGGGCAGAGGTTGAGCAGTGAACAGTTGAGGAGTCTCTGGCTGCCTAGGAGGAGCCCCAGAGTTCAGAGCAGATGAAAGACAAATTTTTAGTTAAACCTCCCCTGTCTTGCTGTATTTCCAGCAAAATCAAGATGTGTGTGCTTGTAACAGGCTTGGAGAAGCTCTTCCTTTGATCAGCAGGGATTACAGGGACTAACCCCCAGCAAGTTCCTTCTTAGAGGAGCTGAGGCACGTCACACACTAACAGATTTGCTTTTATATTGTTTCAGGTTGCTGCAGAGAAAAAATGTTCTGTATTTTCCTTATAAGAGCATCACAAAAGTTCCCCAACCCTTTGGTGGAAAGAGAGAGAAGAGGGAGGGGAAGGAACCTGTTGGGTTGAGTGTGAGCATTGCTGTTCCAGGGGAAGCTGTTCTTGGTGATATTAACAGGAACTTTATTTTCATTAAGTGCTCTTTTCAGAGAGAATGGATAAATGGGACCTCAGGTGCATCATTAGATGACAGGATAGTTCAGAAAGTAAGTGGCTGGCAGAGAACTATCTTTCTAACAGCTTAACAAGGATAGGCAGAAATAGGCTGGAAGAAAACTTTGATGCTGTTGTGTGTATTTATTATTTATTCTTCTGGCACAAATATAGCATCAAATAATGTCAAAACCAAAAAAGCTTATAACCTGCTGTCACTGCATTAGTCCTACATCTCTGTAACCATGGTATCATATAGTATTGACAAGGAAAATCAGCGACAATGAGAAGAAAGCACCCAGCATTTATGACACTTGTGAGGATGAGGCAGACTTCCTCGCTCTAGTGAGGATGCACCAGAAGGGATAAGAAAATCTGTGAGTATCTTGCTAGCCTGGGCATCTGTGAGGCTTAGCTATGATGGTGAATATCACAAAACAGCAGAATTGCTCCCTTGTGTGTAATCCTACATGATACATATGGGGAGTATGTATGGTGGATCCTGTCCTAAAACATTTTGCTACCACTACAGGTCACCTCAAGCCCTGCAAAACAGTGGGGATGGCACTAGTGCCTGCCTGTAGTCAGAAATGGAAATGGCTGCACCATCCCCAGCACCATGGTCAAAGCTCTCTGTGTCTGTGACCTGGTGGACATCTCTGTGGGTGTCTTTGCCCAGTGGGTGCTGCCAGTCTCATCCTATTTCAGTGCTTTCCTTCCTTCCCCTCTGAGCTCCCTTTCTCTTTGTGCCAGCCTCCTTGACTCTGCAGCCACTGCAGTGGGAAGCCTCCCTTGTGTTTATACAGAGTAGGGGACTGTGCTGAAATGAGTAGCAAGACACAGGCTTAATACTGAACTGATTATTTTTTGGAAAATAATATATATTCACATTTTCTGGAATACTTTGGCTGGACTGGAAATATTTCAAGTACCATCAGGGGATTAGGGAGCTTCTTAAATCTGCTTTTGGTTTGTTTCTTTTTTAACATCTTTGCAGAAGAAGGAGTAAAAGCCGACTCTAAAATGTTCTTCATGGAGGGATTGGGATTTGGCAGGGTCATGCAGTGATGGCTGTGGATAAGGGCATCTGCCTTGCCTCCCAGAGCCCTCTTGCAGAAGGGGTCAGACCTCTCCGGCAGTAGGAGCCAGTGTGTTACAGCTGCCTAATGGGTCTGGAAATCTGATTTCCTCCAAAATAAGCTGACCAGGCCTACAGCCACCATGTACACCCTGGCAGCAAACTGTGTGGTGGGTCCCTCCATGGCATGGTCAGCTGGTTGGAAAGTGAGAAATACCAGGAAACCTGAATGTCTGCCATTCTTAGTTCCTCTTCCTTTCTCAGTTACTTCGTCTTTTTCTTTCCCTGGTGCTACTGTGGCTCTGTCTGCCTGCAGCCATCCCAGCCCCAGGAACAGCCCTGCCTGTGCAGCACTCTCTGGAGATGCCATTTCTCTTGCAGGCGTTCAGCCCGTGGTGCATCACAAAAAAATATCCCCGGCGGAGTGAGCGATGCCAGTAAGATGCTCGCCTTCCTTCCACCTCCCAGGGCTACTTTCTGCCTTAGCTACGAGCCTGCTGCATCTTTGTGTGGTTAATAAAAATAACCTAAAAGTACTCAGGAGCAGAGAGAGCAATCCCAGAGACTCCAAACATCTAAGGGGCTTTGTTTCCAAGGCAACATCTTGTCTCCTAGCTGCAAAAGGCCACGGGAATGAAGGCAGCCTATGGAAAATGAATAGCTAAATGACAACAACAACAAAAAAAT
>VYZS01057034.1:4288-17017 GCA_013400695.1 Neodrepanis coruscans | reverse complement strand
CATTCTTTTTAAGCATTAGGAATTATTATTCTGAAGCCTGATAAAGTCTTCATCTCATGGCCATCACATAGGTGTGAGATCTACATCCTGACTCTAAGGTTCTGGAGAGAAGTCCAAAGTTAGTTATCTTCAGTACAACCTTGTTTTTATCATGACACCTGACAGAAGGATCTGACCTGTGTTATCCTGATCATTGTTTTCAATAGAGTATCATATGATCCCCATCTTTACTATTCTCTTCAAAGTAAACAAAGCCAAGCTTTAGAGGTTCTTAAAATTTCTTTTGGACCTTTAATCATTATCACCTTTCTTGGAGTTTCTTTTTACACCTTGAGAGGAATGAGCAACACTGGACACTGAGTTGAGCTTTGGTTGTAGCATTATGCAAAAGCGCTGTGTCTCCTGGGTCGTTTATCTCTCTTCACACGTCATCTGGGCACTCACATGCATTCTCCAGACTACTTTGTAGATTACACTTCAGGTTTTCTTGCCCTCAATTAATTCCTAGAAAGAAATAAGAGTCAGTAGAACAGGCCAACTTCATAAATCTTTATCTAATACCAGCAAGTCATTATGCCTGTGAGTAAAGTCTCCATCTGTTCCCAAAGAAACCACAGCATTTTCTACACTGTGTCAGCATCTACTATAATATTTCCGCTCTCAGAGATTTCTTGAGTTTTCTCCAAAGGCCCCATATGTCTGCCTCTTCCTTTCTCTCTCCAAAGAAAAGCAAAGAAAATATGCAACATGCAAACAAAAACTGGAATGGCAGCAGCCCCTTCAGGAATCTGTGCCCCCTGCATCATGAGCCAAAACAGACCTGTTTTGAGAAAGAGGACTAATATAAGAACAAACTACTACTGTTTACAATGGAATGACGCTCAGAAATAAGCAAGGGTAGCATTCCAGCATTGCTCCTTACTGTATCTTTATCCTTTTCAAGCAACTGTTTTGTCCTAGCAATATGCACATTAACATCTGTCATGACCTAGAGAGATTTCAGTTTACATTTCACCTAGTAAGTGTGAGAGCACTCCAGGACACGAAAGGGTGACCAGGTTTTGCAAGCCTGGCTCAATCAAAACTCACCTTAACTCTCCTGTGTGTTTACCTCAGCAGAGATTGAAAGGCTCACAAACCATTATAGGTTACTCTGCTGCTTGAACTGTTACTAATATGATTATGTACTAAAGGGTATAAATGAAAATTGTNTTATACAACTTTGTCCCACAGGATCGAGAATAGCAAAGCGGATGTATTTATATAAGTATCAAAGATACTACATATGCTAATGCAAGGGTAGAAGTGGTCAGCAAGTATTTCTGCTCTGCATTTGGTACAGAGTCAGANGAAAATTGTTTCATTGGCTAGGAAACAAAAGGGGAGGGAGGGAGAGTGTGGGAGAAACACATTTGAAACATTTTTGAAAATGCCAACTGGCTTTGCTTTGTTTGGAGCTGATCAAGCAGAACAGTGGCACTGAGCAGCTAATCAGTAGCTCCTACTCCTCCAGAGAACGGCTAGCTCTCTTCACTCTTGGCACCAGCGCAGCCAAACTGAATACCCTTGTGTTTGCTTATTCTCTTGTCAGAAGTGAAAGAATATGAGCCCCCGTTCGGCTCCAAAGTGCGAGAACACCCTTGTGTGGAAAGCATGAAGGACAACGTCCTAAGAGACAGAGGGCGACCCGAGATCCCCAGCTCCTGGCTTAACCATCAGGTAAGAACACCATGTGTGAGTGGCTGGGAGCTGCACTGTATATTTAGCTACTGCCTGAAGCCTGAGCCTTAGTTCAGTGTCCTGCTGTCCTTTAAATGGAGTAGAGCTCTGTCATGTGGTGACACTTGTGCTGCCATGGTTCTCACACTCCCGTGCTCTGCANGCCATGGTTCTCACACTCCAGTGCTCTGCACCATGCCTCCTCCAAATCACTGAGATTCCTGCTGCCCACCAGTGTAGTCTAAGAGCGATCAAAACAGAAACATCGGAAGCCTGAGATCCAACAGTAATCCAGAGAGCCACAGAATAATTACACCCTTAAAGCATACTGTGTGTAGGCTCCGTAAGGTCAAAGAGAACAACTTCATGCATGGACTTCTGTTGCCAGCAGAATGGGAACTTCAGACAAAATTTATGAGAGAAACCCTCCCGTTGAGTNCCCTAACAGCAGAAGTCATTGGCACTTAAAGCAGGCCTGGTGCAGTGTTATGTGGCTCAGAGACTTGTCTGCATTGGGGACAGGGCTACTCCTATAGGCACTGCAGGGCACTGCACTTTGCAGTAGTAGAACCAGGCAATGCTGCTTTGCTGGTTAGGCCTTGGAGAGAAGAGCTCACTGTATGCACAGCCAGTTGTAGTGGCAGGCGTAGATGTGCCTCATACCCAGGGTGTCTGCATAGGGAAACACTGGGCTCAGGATCCCTTGGTGCTTATGCATGGGGCAGGCTTGTGGCTGTTCTTATGGCAGCAAGGCTAAGTGTGTGGAAGGCTGCAGCTGAAGGTGCTGGAGTAGAGCTGTAAGATACACCGTGGATTTCATCACCTCTGAATTTATATAGCAAGTAAGAAGATCATGGATTTTGACCTAGGTATCCTGCATTTGACTTCAGAGATTTCTTCCCTATGTAAAACCCAGACCTCAGTCAGCCCCCAGTACAAGGTATCCCACCACCCTGTGCTTGTGTGTCACCAAGATGGACACAGCTGGCTCCAACAGGATTCAGCTAAGAGTCTAAGACAGGAAATGGTTGTCTGATAACACACTCAGAGGACATTCAATGAACGTGGATTTAATTCCCTTCGCCTGAATCTCTTCAGTGTTTCACTGCTATCTGAAATGCAGTGATGAATCAGTTTCTTCAGGGCTGTGTCAGTTTGCAGCAGCTGAGAATCTGCTTTGAACTCCATAGAAGTTGCCTTTACTGTAATGGCTCTTCTATATTCATTTTCTTCCTTTGCAGTAGTGTTTTTGTAATGAACTCATTATTTATCGTGATAAAATTCTGGCATGGATTTACATATTACAATTATCCCCACCTCTCCCTTAATGAGATTTCTTGCACTATTGATTTCAAGTTAATGTTTAATATTTAGTTTAATTTACTGCTTGTAATTTCAATGCCAGCATAAAACTAATGTTATTCATATACAGACAATGACATTCTGCTATTAACTTTGACATCAGTCAACATCACCAATTAGGTAAATTACGCAATTAATGCAGTGTTGTGAAATGTTACTTTTTTAAAATAAGAAGTTTTAGATAAATCATACTTAACGGGCTTTTAGTGTCATAACGCAAAACATACAGCTTCCTGGCAAATACCTCATGTTTATAAAATGCATTACGGAGATGCAACTGTTTTTTTGCTCCTATAAACATGTGAATCAGCATTGAAGTGAAGGTTAAACAGTTACAACTGTGAGTGACGTGTTTTAAGTATTTGTGAGACTGTGGCTCATATTTGCACATAGATTTAAATAGTCCACAAGGAATGCGTAAAGAGCTGATATACAGCCCTATACTGCTGGCAATCAGAATTTTGTTTGAAAACCCCAAACAGAATTCAGGCACACAAAGGCCCCTAAGATGAGTAGGAAGTCTTGTTATCCAAGAATTCTGATCATATTCATTAAAAAAACCACCCTACTTGATTCTATAGCACTAGTCCAAAGCATCATTGTCCTTTTTATAATGTGTCAGAACACATGCCCAGAAATGACAGTACCAATTTAAGTGTTAAAAATATTGTAGTATGTTTCTTTTGAAAAAAAAAAGCATGCCCTCATGACAGACGCAGCAGAGACAATAAAGAACATCCAGAAAACATATGAATATCCCTTTGAACTTCTGAGGGCACTAAAGCAGCTCTTATACAAAGAGCAGCAACTCTTTGGTGGTGACTGGTCCCATAATTGCTGTTCTCTCTGTACTCCCTGCAGGGCATCCAGATGGTGTGTGAAACTCTTATTGAATGCTGGGACCACGACCCTGAGGCCCGGCTGACAGCACAGTGCGTTGCAGAGCGCTTCAGTGAGCTCAAGCACCACGACAGACTCTCGGGAAGAAGCTGTTCAGAGGAGAAGATCCCTGAAGATGGCTCTGTGACCACTGCAAAGTAGCATGTACCTGAGAGTTCCAAAATGGAGAGAAGTCACTCCTAGACATGTTCACCTTGGCAAAGGAAGAAGTCTCGATCAGTGTCTTGACTTGCTTCCTGGAGAACTGAAGCTTTCACTACTCCCTTTAGGCTCCAGCTTTAGACAGGGAGATGTGTTCTGTGAATTTGAAGCTGGGGAGTAGCTGTCATACCCTAGCACTGGCAGCCAACATCATGTCATAGGAGGAGCTATGTATGTTAGCACTTCCTCAGGAAATGAGAATTGAAAATAGCCAATAACATTATGCACTTTATTAATGCCTGTATATAACTACAAAATTGCTATTTTTTATATATATATATATATATATATATATATAAAAAATAATGTGTGTATGTATATGTATATATCTATATCTATCTATATATCTTTAAACAGCCATGGTCTGGGGGAAAAAAAAGAAAGTGCTTTCAGGAAATTACCAGTGCATTAGAATTCCCTCCCCTTAGGGAGGGAGTCTGGGGAGGGTGGTATAGCACCACACCAGCAAATGTGCACTGAGTTATCTGCCAAAAAGATAGGAATAAAATGACTTTCAAAGCATTTGCTGTGATCGCCTCGCTGTGGCCCTGCAGTTTATGGTTGCAGGAGCAGTCTCACAGCAGAGAGGCCAATTTGACTTTGTAGTTGTACTGTCTACAGCACATTGTGGAAGGTTCAGGGATGCCTTTTCCCTCTCACCTTAACTCCAGTGTCTTCACAGTGTCCCAGAACAGAGTTTGAGGAGGTTTGGTCCTTCCCACGCGTGTGTTTTGATTCAGAGGTCATTAATGTTGCATGTTTATTGCTTTGAATTCATGCTGCTTGCAAGCAGGTTGCAAAATGTCAGCAGAATGATTTTTTCCCTCCTCCCATCCTCATGCTCAACCATATAAAACAGGACAGGGCCAGCAACAGTCCACGCAGATGTTTTATATTTGCTGTGCATTCTGAGGGCAAGCAGTACTAGTTTTTTCCCCTTCCTTTTACCTTGATTGTGTTGCTGTGAGAACAAATTTCCTTGACACACCACAGTCAGACTCTGTTCCATGCTTTCTAAACTAAGAGACAGCAGCTGGTGCCTTATTTTTGCAAAAAGACCTTGGAGGTGAGGGAAAGCTCTGCAGCAAGAGGTTAATGGCATATCCTGCCCTCAGCGTTACTTGAATTTAGGGCTGCCTCAGCAAGCCAGCAATTCACAGAAGAGAAAAAAAAAACAACCAAAAACAAACAAACAAAAACAACAACAACAACAACAACAACAAAAAAAAACAAAACCAAAAACCAAGAAAGACTTTTTCAACAGGATCCCTCAGACATGCTTACATTCTTTCAGTTCCCTAAAATGTTTAAGACAGTTGACATCACATTGGGCCTATATAAATGACAGCAATGTGTTTAGTAAGCGCTAAAAACTTTGTCTTTAGGTATTGTGCAGTGGTTTATCCACTTTTTTCTTCCATATGGGATTTCAGCAGGCCTTGGAAGTTAGAAATTCAGGCAGCACAAACCAGTTCTGGACAGATGTATCTAGTGTGATTTATTAAACACATTTGACAGATAAACATCGATATTTCTCTAGAACATGTTGCCATGCAAATTCAAATAGGAGTTAAGATTTTATGACAGCAAATATTTTATTTTAAATGGTATTGCAGCTGCTTTTTTTTTTTTTTTTTGCATTTTAACCAAACTACTTAGGAATATTTAAACAGAGCAGGGCAAAACCTCCACATCTACAGTGGCATTCAGAGGATACTATGTCAAATTTTATAAGGGGGGAATGTTCTTTTAAATTCATGGGGCTTCAGGCAGAGATGGGGTCTACAGGTAGGGAACACATCCAGGCAGGTAGAATGTCATGGTCCGTTTCTCTTCCTCCGTCCATGTTGAAGGTCAAGGAATGGCATCTGGTAGGTTCTGACAATACTGACGTTTTTATGGGGTTTTTTAACACTACATGTAAAGGAAAATTTTTATTCTTTTAAGGAGTATTTCACCTCTACATCACGTATGAAATAGGAACGTGAGCAGTATATACTCTTGTATGTCAAAAATTTCAAACACTTAACTTGCTTTGTAAACTGTTTTGAGGGGGGTTTTTTTGTCTTGTTTTGTATAAATCAAATGTTTATTGGAGCAAATAAAATAACACCAACTCAAGTTTATCTCTCATCTCTGGAGCATCCAGAATAGGAAGAGTGTTCTTTCTAAAACCTATCCTAAAATGATTCAAGTCCATTCCTTCCAACCAGGGGCTTGAATGTCATGCTCAGCCTGTCTGATGTAGATATGTTTTGCTAATGACTCCTTTTCCTCAGTCGCCATCCTGCCCTTCAGCAGAACAGCACTAGCAGATACCAAAACTTGCTGATCCCTTAGCCCCTGTACTGCTATACCTTTACTAGTCTCAAAGAAGGGGAGGGAGAAAAGGATTTACAGCTGATGCTGTCCCACTTGTAGATTGATCAGTTTGCAGTGTGGATGTGGCACTTAGGGATATGGTTTAATGGTGAACTTGGCAGTTTTGGGTTAACACTTGGACTCCATGATCTTGAAGGTCTTTTCCAACCTAATGGATTCTGCGGTTCTTTGATAAGGCCATAGTTAGACCTCAGTCATTTTGATGCTAATATTAAAATGAGCTAGAAGACAGTCCACTAAATCTGCGTCACTGAGAAGTGTATGATTAATGTGCTTGTGCCTTAGAGCTACTAATCTCCACTCAGAGTTTTCACCTTTTCAAGCTGATACCCCTCCCATGGAAGACATGCAGAACACAAGCACGATATAAACAAAGAGCAAGATACCTCCATTTGCCCTCTTCAAATTGCCTTTGGTATGACTTAGGTTACATCTAAGCCTTTATATAGGGTGCAGTCCACCTGGGCCTGTTGTAGGCATTTGAGATGCTCCAGACATTTTTTTCACAGACGGTATTTTGGTGCCAAAATGTCCATCTGCACTCATGCTTGATTGAACTGAATATCTTCTTTTGAACCTTCAACTGGGGATACCTCAAAAAGGTTTGTCTTTGTTCATGAATCAAGCAAAATCACAGAATAACTGAGGCTGGCAGGGACATTCAGTTTTGTTGCTGTCTGCTTGCTGGTCTTCTGGTCCAGGGTCATATTCAAAACATAGCTTAAATCAGGTTGCTCAAGATCTTGTGGATTTTTGAGCATGCTCAATGCCAGTGATTTCACAGTCTCAGCGGGAAGCTAGTGCTCTGAACAGAGCAACACACATAATCAATATCAGATATGGTGCTAACAGTGGCCATATCTAGTTTAAAATCGGCAAAAAGGAGGCTTTGTGAAGAAGGCCCTGCCTAGATGCCCCTCAAGCAGACAGCTGCAGGTGACTTTCTCTCCCTTCAAGCCAGCTGTCCTCTCCCAGCTCTCCCTTCCTGTCAGGTAGAAAACAGATTTCCTATAGGCATGTAAAGCCTCACTGCCCACACCTCTGTTTCCAGCAGCACCCTGTTGAGCCTGAGGCAAACCTAGTAGCATCATTTTGGTTAGACCCAGCATGTGCCAGTGCACTGGTGGCAGTGGCCACTCCTCAGCAGTCCCCGCCACTGGCCACGTATTGGCAAAAATCTTCAAAGCCCTGACATCCTGTTTACGCTGGCTCAAAGTTTGAGTCCTTTTGGCATAACACAGCAAGCAAGTGTTGCAAAACCAAGTATAAAATGCATTCTAAAAAAGCAGCAGACAAACTCCACAGATCTTTCAGTCTTTAAGTACTTCATATCCTTGAAATTAAGTGCACTAAATATTTTCAATAATTTTTTTCAGTTAAGGTTTTGCCCACCTTTCTTATCCTAAATATTGTATTCAACATCCTGCTGTGAGCAGCTCTTAATTAGCATGTCAGTCAGCATTTTATCACCAGGGTACACAGCAAGGAGGCACCAGCTGTGCAGTGCAGAAGGCAGTCCTTGGATGGACTATACTGGATAGCGAAGTTTCCCAGTGCAGCCTGTCTCTGTTACCACTTCACATAATTTCCAGCACAATGGGTATTTTATCCATTTCTAGGATGTTCCAAATTTCTACTGGAATAGACATAAATAATAAAAAAAGGAAAAAATTATGACCCACTTCCTGAGGAGAGAAAAAAGAAATAGACATTAAGATATTGTCATTCTTAGTGTGCCTAGAAACAAAATGAGCCACATGTAGAGCACCTGCAAAATTGTCCTCTTGTCAAGCCAGCTGTGCTGGGGCCCAAGGGCTTCCTTTGCTTCCAGAAGAACATTGATTAATTTATTTCCTAATCCTTAGCTCTTTCTCTCTCTCCTACTTGCTTTTTTTGTTTTGTTTTTTTTTGGGGGGGGCAGGGGGTTGGCATTATGTTTCTAATAAAATGCTGCCTACAGCAATTTTTCCCTCCAGCCACAAAGAGGATGGAGTGAATTCTGTGCCAGACTGTTTGTTCCTGAGTGCAGTTTGGCTGCCTTCATGTTGCTTGTACTTGGCAAATATTCCTGCAAGTCGGTGCATACCATGTGTGTGTTGAGAAGGCTTTTGCTGGGGGGGATGGCAAAAATTCCAGTCTCTGCCAGAGTCCACATCAGTGATGCACCTCATTGCAGAATTTTGGTGCTTGATTTTTTTTTTCAAGCACCTGTGTTCTACTGAGTTACATTTCCCAGCATGACACACAAGACCTTGTTGGCCTAAGTCCATGATGTCCCAGACTCCATTTCCTCACCACACTTTGACCTATTGACAGCTCTCACCTATTTTTGACCTCTGGCAGCTGAACAGCCTTGCTCGTAGGTGGAAAGCTGAGGAGACAGCCAGTGGTTTGTTGAAATACAGCCAAACTGAGGCTTCTGAGAGGACTGAGCCTAGGAAATAGATTCAAAATTCTTGGCTAATGAATGCTTTGAGCACCATCTAATCACTTCATGAAGACATAAAGGCAAAATTTAGCTCATAAATTATCTATTCTGAATTATTTTCTCAGTTATAATGTCAATTAAACAATCTCTTCAGACAATTTCATTTATGTATCTAAACTCAAAAAAATTAGATGGTCACCTGATCAAGCTGTCATGATTAAACCCTCCCTGCTGAAATGTCTCTTTCACAAACACGCTGCCATGTGAAACAAGGGAGAGCAAAGATCCTTGGCAAAAAGCAATTCACCTTGCTCACTTTTTTTGCCCACCATGGCTACAAGCCCAGGCTGTCAGCATCCATGTCCAGCCACTCCTCTTCCCCAGCACCTTCAGAAGCCCAAACGGGCTGCACAGTGAATTAGTTTTGAATTGGGGTTCCAGTCTTTCTCTCATGAAAATGACCAATTGTGTTTGTGTCTCAGAACAAGACCTGCAACACATAATTGGGGTTTAATAGCTGAGCTCAGACTTGCATAACCTCCCAAAGGGCACTTCCCCATTTCTTCTGCTCAGGCTGGAGTTGTGGCCTTTCTTCTGTGCCCCTCTGTCTCCTGGCCTCATCTTTATTCCAACAGAGAATGCCCTGACCACCAGGGTGTGTGCTCCTCTAGAAACAGCACTTGAGTAAACCAACCCCTTGCATACATCTGTTTAACACACTGCTGCTCTGCTTATTTAGGGCAGAGGAGACTAAGCCTAAAAGTACAGCGCATTGGGTATGTTTCTAACCGGGTTTCATGGAAGTGGTGGTCAGGTTGCTGGCACAGCTTGCTGTATTTTTGCTCCTCCAAATGGTTACATGAGGCTCCCCGGAGTATAGTTGTCTCTTTATCTTTCTGAAGGACAAGATGACCACATCGTCCCCTCCTGGCACCCCTGGTGTGAAGCTGCCATGAGTTCTCCACAGGAGCCACTCATGTTAGGCCTGCCAACTTCACCATCAACTGTCACCCCCCTCCTCATGAATTCCACCCACTGAGCCAGGAATGAAAACACCCTTATAACATTTCCAGGCCTGCTTGAGCAGGAGTTTCTATATCGTACAGCTCATCCGTCTGCCAGTGTAACAGAAGATCCTTTGAAATGTCCTGGTTTTTGCAGTGTTTCAGCCACCAGCTAGCCATGTGTGGGGTACAGGGAAGTGCTTTCTTTTGGATGAGCTGTATCAACTTGAGATAAAGGTTCTGTTATCAGAGCTATATGATGAGCTATAGAAATGGAGCCTCTCCTCCCTACCTCAACAAAGCCCAAACCTGCCAGTTTCCATGCTGCACAAAGAGCTCCAGAAATAGATTTCCTTCTGTTAGAAATATGCCAGGGTCTTCATGATTCAACGTTTTGGGAGACCATTTATGGTTAGAAAATGTTTTACAGAAGCTATTGATTGCCTCTAATTCTTGCTTTCTCTTGAAAGTGAAAACTGTCTTTCTGGTTCTCAAACAGAAGCCAATATAAACTTCTTCTCAGATAAACATCTGTCTATCTGTGGCTGCAAATGTTTAGGTGTTAAAGCTGGTCTTTATCTGACTTCTTTATACGTGTATGGGAATTCTGAGAGGATCTCTGCACTTGTCTACCAAGGCTGTCTATGCTATAACTACCCAGTAAAGTAAGTTTCTAAAGATATCCATATTAAATTTGCAATACATTGTTTGGCAACACTTAAGAGATGTCTCCCCAGAGAGAGGTGCCAAGAGTTGTTGTTTCAGAGATTGAGATGGGCCTACATCAGAGATTGAGATTGAAAAAGCCTATTCTGTGCTCTTTCAGTGTATTTTTTTTTGTGCATCATTTAAAGTAAAGCACCATTTTATGAAAGAATAAAGCTTTTCATAGAGGGTCTGGAATGACAAAAACAATGTTTCATCTTTGGTCCAACAAAACGGAACTAAAAGGTGTCGGAGAAAGAATCCATTAAAGAAAACCCAAAATCCAGCTGCTCACACCACCAAGAAAAACAGCTATGCAGTGCTGCCACCAAGGAGAATTATAATTTGCAGCATAGGGTTTAGCAGGCCGTGTATTCAGGAGCAGCCCATCCATAAGAGAGGCACTTATCAAGTGGAAGATGATAACTGTTAATTTTGAATCCAGACTTCTTTCTGGAAAGCTGAGGTTTTTTCCTTCAGTGGAATTAAAGCCAAGGTACCAATTCTCTTCTCTTGCTTTCCATAAGACATCCAGTGCTTCTGGAGGAAAAAGAAAGTGGGTCATACCTTTAACTAGCTGAAAAGGTTTTGACAGAACATAAATCTTGTACCAACACTTTTAGTTTTCCCTTTGTTAAGCCTTGTACACTTTTACACAGAATCGCTCATGTACTTTGGCTACCACTCCTTTTGCTCAATTAATCCCCATGTGAGAAGCAGGTGCAGACTTTGTGACGTGACAATGTTACTGACACTTCAGCCTCACCAGTGAGGAGGAGTCTGCAGAAGCAACTTGCAGGGGATTAGACTGTTTCTTGTAATGCTTTGAATGGCATAGATGAATGCTCCCATGTTTTAAGCAAAAGAACATCTTCCATTAAGCAGCAAATTGTTTAGCTTGGAAAGGACATGTGAGTCTTATTAAATAATGGAGATGGGGAGGGGAGGAAATGTAATTTCATTTTAATGTAAGAATCCTAATGTTAATTTGCTTGCCTTGAAATAATTCCTGAAATAGTTGCTTTAAGAACCTAACCTTAAAAAAGCCATAGGAAATGGAAGAAAGAATTTAAATCGACTTGTTTCAATATTTCTAAATTGTTTACATTAATCACAGTAAACCAAACAGGACCCAGTCATACTTAAACACAGCCTTCGCCCAAGTATAAACTGTTTACTGTAACCATGACACACAACCAGACAAAATTCATTCCTGATCTGGAGAAGAGTCTAATTTGGTTTTATTATTTGGTAGAAAAAGGTTGCATTTCTCCATGTAAAACAGTCTCAAAATCTCCTGAGAGCAAGCAAGGGGTGCAGCAGTCTCACTATCTTCATCACATCAAGAGCTTTGCCTAAATTTGGCTCCTCTGATAAGGCAAGAGCAGGGCTGCCCAGGGAGCCACAAGGGAGCCTGAGCACAGGCAGCAAAAGACAGCTGTAGTTTGGAGAGAAGAAGCCTACTCTACGTGCTTGGATTAGGACCATCCCTTCACCCCACAGTAACAGAGCTGAGGTCAATAGGTTTGACTTCAGCAATTTGACCTATTATATCTGTAGGTTGTAAGCAGATTTTTAGCATGGACAATGTGCTTTTCTGCCAACATATGGAGAGTGCCCACAAACTAGAATAAAGACTTGTTCTTTATGCTAGCATAGAGGTTATCTTCTAGCATAGTTTATCTTCTAGCATAAAGGTTGTTTTTTTCTTTAGCTGACTTCACATTACTGATTGTCCTGGTTTTGGACGATATTAGGTTTTATCAATGGACAAGAGACGGATAGGGAAGGCAGCAATTTATTAAAGGGTAGATATATGGGGGAATAAATGGGGGTAATTGCCCAATTATGACCAGTCGGGATTCCCTCTGACAGACAGACAGACAGACAGACACACACACACACACACACACACACACCCACACACTGTAACCTGAGAATGGCCGGGGGAAGGGAATGTATATCACACTCTCCCGACAGGGCAGTCCAGCCCCACCCCCCGCCCCCTGCGGTTACGCTGGGAGAAGG
>VYZS01057005.1:7351-21683 GCA_013400695.1 Neodrepanis coruscans | reverse complement strand
ATAATAATAATAATAATACCAAAGCCCAAAGACCAGAACAGTGTATATATTTACAAACTATATGTAACAAACTGTGAATAATCTTCAAGACTGCCATACTCTTTCTGATCCTACACTGAAAAATAAAGGGTTAACTAGAGATGCATAGCATTAAGAGAAACTTTTGTATTGACTTTCTGAGGTTTTTCAGGAAGAAATCCACAAGGGATTGAGATCGAGTTTCAGAGGGGATAATTAGCTTCACTTTCTGTGAGAAGTATCACTGGCAAACTCAGACTGTGCTGCATTGTACTGCACTATCTTACAGACTAATGACCCCAAAACATGGAGCAAATTATTCTTTCCTGATCAGAGCTCAAAACTGATCCCATGCATTCAAATTCAAAATTACATTTCCCTTAGCATACAGCTTACTTTGTTCCTTATTTTATTTTGCTTTGTAGAACTCTGAAATGAAAGGAGAATAATTTGTGCTGCTAATAGATAAATTTCCATTAGCTATAGTGGGATTTGCCCATGCACATCATGTTTGGCCTGTGCTGACATAACTGGAAAACAAAGGTTCCCATTTTTTCTCAGAAGCCATCAAAACTGGCTGTGTTGCCTCCAGTTTTCTATCAGTGTTTCAAGTCTTTGTAAGTCTTGTGCAGTCTTAATGTGACAGATAATTTTGCATAGTACGTGGAGGGGTCCATGAGCATGTAATGTCATACTAATATAATATAATATAAACACATGTATATATGTGTGTGTGTGTGTGTGGATATAGTATATATATATATATATATATATATATAAAGTGCCTTCTGCATTTTGTTTTCAACCCTACTTAACTAAAACTATGTATAATGTATGAATTACAATTGCACATTTATATCTCAGAGTATTTGAATGATCTTTTCCTGATGTATTTATTAATATTTTCCATGGGAACACAAAGATTAAAAGTATTAATGAACTCTGATTCTGAAAGCTATGTTAAATGCATTCAGTAAAAGAGGAAGCAAATATGAGCCAGAAGGCTCTGAGCAGTGAAGAGAGTCCCAGCCATTGGTGAGTTTGCTGCATAGTTTCATCTTCTGAAATTCCTCCTCTTCCTCATTCTAAGATTCCTCTTCTCAGGACCAAAACTTTCCCAATGTCTTGAGTCTGCTTATAGTGGCAGCCACAGGAGTCCCAAGATGATCTCCCAGTGGTACATGGGCTAGAGGATTTCCATGGATCTTCCAGAGGAAAGCAGTTCAATAAAAAGCTTTTTTACACTTGTACTTGCTTACATGCCTTTATTTTCGCCATTGTATCCAAATACTGCTACTAATGCAACAGAGGAATGAAGTTGGCACAGTGTCAGATGGTTAACAAACCAGTAATAAATGGATATAATGGCAAGAAATCTTGATAGGTTGTGTCTGGCATGCAGAAAGCAGGGGTGCATAGGTGTGAAGTAGGTGGTATCACTGAGGAAAATGCCATCAGCCTTAACACAGGTGACAAAAGAGATCAGCAGGGGCCCTCATGGACATGGGAATTTGCAGCATCCCTCAGATAAGACTCCACTCAGTCACTAAGAGCCACTGACCAGTTCCAATCTTATTCACAGAGTTAAGGGAGGGAGTGATTCAGGCCTTTGCTGTTGAAAAGTTATCCACAAATAACAGAGCTAGCACTGAATCAAATGATACGTTTGTTCAAACTGAGAAACCATAAACTGTAAAAACTAAGTTGAAGCCAGAGCTTTCTCTGAAAGCATTAAAAAGGCTTAGTTTGGCAGCTGGAGATTTTTTTTTCTTTAATATAGCAGTATGCAACATAATGGATAAGACCACAGAAGCCATGAAATGGAAAAATGTGATTTGCTGAATGCTGCATTTAAAAACCTTCAGTACATCCATCTTTATCCAGGGACCAGCCTGTGAGCAGGAAACTATTTCTACAAAAGGAGTGAAGGGATTCTCTATGCATGACATCAAGAGTATTAAACTTCCACTATGTAACATTTTTGCCTTTCTGAAAAAGGAAAGAGATAAATTATGTAAAATCGGGATTCTGTGACATGGAATATCTTCTTTGTCTTACAATCCTAGTTTTATATAACTTTATCTAACCTATATAGTTTTATACAATTTCCCCTTCAGTTTTTCTGCATGGACAAAGCCAATCCCACATGAAACATTTGAGGGCAGTTTTTTCATGGCCACAAATCCTTCTACTTCTTCCACTTTCCATGGCAGCTCACCACAATTGGTATTTTGATCCAAGGCAGGTTAGTTAATCACTGTAAAGTTGAAATATCCAGCAGCAGGGAAGTTCCACAGTTAGATATTCAGCTCTGACAAATATTTAGCATCCTGGCATGAGCTGTGAGTAGAGATGATCCACCTTCCCACCTCTGAGCACCATCAGAGACCCACCTGTGTAAGTACCTGCCAGCAGCACATTTCTGCAGACATGGGGCAGCACTGCTGTCCCTATTCTCTGGGATCTCGTGTGCCAGGTAGGACAGGTCACCCTGCAAACCATCTACAGCTGACACAGGGGTGCTGGAGCAAGAGCCAGGCAGCAGCAGCCTCCTGCAGATATGTGACATGTGGGGCCAAGAGGCTCAACCTCGCACCCAGCGTGTGACGCTGGCTGGGCTGTGTATTAGATTAACCATTCACATTTTCCAGTCACCAGATTTTCCCTGCAGGAAAAGTCAGTCATTGTCAATATTTATAAAGCCTGATGAGACCTTCTCACTGTAAAGCAGAAGGAGCAAAAAGTGTTTCATCATTATGAGTTTCCAGCTCTTCAGTGACATTTGATGAAATCATATTAAGCGTAATTATATTTGAGGGGAGCACGTCTAAGTTCTAATGAGCCTTTATAGTTATTCATTATCTGATTGCTTCATTTTCATTTTCCAAAGGTTTGTTTGCTTCATTCAGTTAAATTAAGGGAGAATCATTTTCATAGCCTCTTTCCTTTAATTTTCAGATCCTTTCTGAGTTTTACGGCTCTACACTGGTAAATATTTGCACACAGTTTCTTAATTTTTAGATTCATCATATGTGAGAAGTTGTGGATGAAAATAAATTTATTAACAATAAGCACTTCCAGGTTTACAGACTGCACTTTTTGGGTTTTTTTTGGAGGATATTGTTATGTAAAGAAAGCTTTGCATTTTCAGAAATGACTACAGTTAGTGGGATGAAATCCAGGCAATACAGGTGATTCACACGAGAATTATACACTCATTTAAAGCATAAATCCCATTTTGAGCACATACTCTGGATTTAAATGGAAATGGACTGAGCGTCACACTGACTTTTACTGAAGATGAATATCTTCTCTGCCACTCTGGTTTAGTTCAGTATTCAAGTCCCTGACATGGGAAAAGAGGTTCTGGATTTTAACAGGAGTGCATATCTTCATTCATTTTTTCCTTCTCTTTCTGTGCTTTTTTCATGAGGCATCCAGGTTAGATATATCCACTGAAAGCTGCAAATTATATCTGTAATTATAATTATAATCAACTATCTAGATCGCCTACAGTAAAGAAGGTGAAGAAGTAATAAAGGTGCTAATTGCCTTCTGTGTAATGATGTGTTTCCCAATAACTTTTCCGGATTGTCTCATTAAAAATCTTATTTTGGGGAGATGAGGGATGTTTGAAATAGATTGTGAACAATCACCATAAGAAAAAGCTTTTGATAAGACATACAAAGCACCAAAATATTAACAGAATGTAGTTGTTTAACATTGTATATCTGTAACTGATTAATTTCCTAAAATAAATATTTCTAATTTGCTAAATTAAATATTGATTTTTAAAATGTAAAACCTTCTTTTTTTTCACCTATTCCTTCTATGACTGTTTCGTAAGTATATTGTAGCAAATCCCATGTACTTTGAGAGACAGGTGAACCAAGACAAAGATCTGAAAATCAAGTTCCTGTAAACTTCAGGAATTCTGGAAATTCAAAATTCACATCTAGATATTTCTAAATAGCCTTTGCTTTTTTTTATGAGCTGGACATCTGAATTCTGGACTGTTCCCAGTCTCAGTCTGAATCCAAATGTATCAAGAACATCTCTCAAATTTCATCTGTAATTAAAGACTATGTTTTGCTTTCCATATGCTTTCTCTATCAAAAATAATCAGGTACTCCAAGTACCTGATTAAAAAAAATTACCTCTGATTTAGCTCTGCTAGAGCCTGCATCAACATGAAAGGAGCTTTCAGCAGGCACCCTCCATCACCTCTATTTTCAAATCACAATATTTGCATAGACTCTCTCTTCACAAGAATAAATAAAAGAGAGAAAGCAAAGTAGTGGAGGGAAAACTCAAGGATAAAAGAAATAATTTGCAATCCTAGTTAAACAAAGCATCATGCTACATCTTTGTTTTTCAGATAACCCAAACCAACTTCAAAGTTAGTCTCTAAAGGCAGGATCAATATCCATAGCAACTAATTGCATCTACTGCACCTGCTGGAAAGTGCAGTGTCTGTGTCTATGAATACCAGAGTAACCATTACTACAAATAATGCAGAGCCTGGCTGAAGGTGTGTCCTTGAATGCTTCTGTGCCACCAGGATACTTCCACTCTGCTGATGATGCTCAGACTTTATGTTTTTAAGACATATATTGTGCTTTCTCTTCTGTTATTCTTGGCAGGAAAAGCATTCACCAAAAAAAGAATTAAAGAAACTCTGTTGTCCTCTTTCAACCCATAATGAGTACAAAAATCCTGGCACAGGTGGCACATAGAAATTGCTGCCTACTTGATCATTAGGTAATAGGTTGGACTTGATGATCTCAAAGGTCTTTTCTAACCTAGTTAATTCTGTGATTCTGTGAGTAGATAATGCCACCGTCTCCTTGTGCTCCTTCATGCAGCTCTTCCTGCCTTCCTCCTATTTGAGACAGATTTTGTGTTATTCAGGACAGGCCTTGCCTTTATATTATTTCGGTACGCAGCATAAAGGGCTCCTAGTCCTGGGCTGGGACTACAAGCTACCTCCATACAGGAACTAATACATCAATAAGGATTTACTATTTGCAACATCCCTCTTCACTATACAGCACTGAGCTGAGCAGTTTGTTCCACTGCAGAGTGAGCATGAGTACCTAAGTCCAAACAGCACTTCTATCAACCATTCAGCAGTGCTGTGTTTAAAATGTTTACAAAAGCATGTTTACTGAACTTCTCCTTGTAGGTACTGCATAAGCAGTGCACACTTTCTTGGTATATATCAAATATTGTAATGCAACGAGACAACAACCCATTTAGTATAAATGGCTCATAATATTAGGAACTCTTTTCTGTGTGGTTTAGTTCTATTTGATTACACAGATAACATGCTTCTGTTTCTATTTGTCAGTTCTATATACACAACTTGTAGAATCGGAGAGAGTTTGAAATGTATAGAGATCAGCAAACAGCAACAAAGGCATCTTTCACATGTTAACACATCTTTTCTGAGTCCCATAAGCCTTGCCAAGTATTGCCTATGTATATATGATTGCATTCAAACCACAGTGCTTTGGTGTTCAAATGGTACCTTGAGGCAATAGATTTTGCTCTTTTTAAAATTTGTTTGTCCAAAATTAATTAATTGACAAATGTTACTCAATACTCACCAAAATAAATTGTTTGAGTATAACTCAATGACTGGAACTTTCCAGTTATTCCTTTCTAATAAGAGAGGCAACATTGACTGAGCAGATAGCAAAATTAATACTTGGACTTATTTTCTGTACATGTACAGCCACCATACCCCTCTGTGTATGAATGGCACTTCTGTTTTGTCTTACTCTTATCTGACAATAACCATTGCCTGGGAAAATAAGGCCTGTTGCAGCTCCAAGTCACAGAGTCACAGACACAGCTTGCG
Organism: Neodrepanis coruscans; assembly: GCA_013400695.1. Taxonomy (NCBI): domain Eukaryota; kingdom Metazoa; phylum Chordata; class Aves; order Passeriformes; family Philepittidae; genus Neodrepanis; species Neodrepanis coruscans. Next base: position 15,802 of record VYZS01057005.1, on the reverse strand, counting down.
CAAATGTAAATGAGGACATTGACAGAGCCCAGAGTAATAAATCTGTGTTGGGAAGATGAATTTGGGTCAGTTTTCACCATTCTCTGCAGTCCTGGGTCTGCAGACCAGCCCAAGGGACACAGTGCTCATGCTGCCCTGGTGCCTGCCACTCTCTTTCCTTCTCAGAAGCCTTCATTGGCAATTTCGTGCTGCTCTGTGCAACGTTAATTTCTGCCCGAATTTCTGTCTGAACTGATGAGAGAATTGCCCTAGAGAAGGAGGAGGGGGAAGAGGAACGAGGGCATAGAGGAAGGAGGGGCACAGGGGAAGGGTGTGGTGGCTGCTGTGTTTGCTCTGCCCTGTCTGCCTCCTTTTCAAAGGCAAACACAGAGAAACCCCTGCAAGATGCAGCACTGACAGATCCGGGGGACAGCAAAAGGGGCAGCGCGAGGCCATCAGCAGGAATCTGCACCTGTTCTCCCCCCTCCTCTCAGAAAGGTACCCCAAGGTCGCACGACCTTCTTCATGGCCCAGGAATGACACTCAGGAGCACGTCACCTCCAGTTAACATCTCCTTTTCTTTCCCAGTTCCAACGGAGTGATCCACAATGTATTGACTGCCATTGCTGGAAGCCATTCTATTTCCCTGTGCGTTATATTTCCTCCTGCATTCAGGGCAGGGAAAGTTCAGGAGCTGGAGCAGCATTTATAGGGGTGGTAAGGTTGGTGTTATTCCAGGATGGGGCTGCAGTGCATGAGCTGACATTTTGTGTATTTACATCAGATCTGCCTCCTGCAGTTAGAGTCAGCCATGCTACCAGAGACTATAGCTAGAATGATTCAACTCCCATGGCCTCTACCACTGTAACTTAAATTCCACTTAAATTAGCAATAATAAGAGAAACTGGCGACATTTAAGTAGAAGTCTGGGCCAAGTATGAGCAAGGATGGAAAAGAACAAATAAAAGATTATCTGTCCTTTGAAACACCCACCTTCCTGCCAATTCAAATATTGACCAGCTACAGAATAGGAAAAATCACTGCTTGCAGTGAGATGAAAATGGTGGAGTTTGCTTTAGAGATAACCCGGGAAGCAAAAAATATGTTTGGAGGCTTCCAACAAAGGCCAGGTTCCAAATCAGAAAAAAGGCACTGTGTGCATTGAGGGGGCTGTCTCAGGGATGATTTTTCAGTGTGAAATCTGAGTGTAGACATAGATTACGCCTCCGGGCTACTATGTAACACTTAGTATTCATAGGATACAATACCCCAAGTTGGAAGGGACACACAAGGATCAAGCCCAACTCCTGGCCCTGCACAGTGGTGACATCAGCTTTAGTGGTTGTGAGAACATCCTAACCCTCAGCTGTTTCCATGGGCATGGTGTGAAATGGATGGGAAATTGATCTGCTTATAAAAGAAACTTGTGCATTCAGGGTATCCTTCAACCAGACCCATTTCCTAATCCAGCTCCCAGCTCAGCTACATGGGCAGAAAGTGCTATTATAAATTGCATGGTGTAGCACAGAGCATGGATGGGCTGGAATGGTCATAGGATGGAAAGGAAAGGGAGGTAAAGACAAGGAAAGCAAGGCCATGGCTCACCCCTTCACAATGTCAAATCATGGTCTTGGCATAGCTGATTTCTATAATGTGGGCACAGAAATGTCCCAAGTGTTTCACCCATTAAGAATGAAGATGTCTGGGCTCTCTCCCTCATCGCTGCTGAGAGATGGGTTGGAAATGAGAGTTTCTCTCCTCTGATCACAGAGAGATCTTGACATGACTCAGACTGCCTGTCTCCAGTCACTCCAGTTAGGTAGAATGAATATCACCATTTGCAATGACCTTCAGGGGGTAATTTCCTGGACCTTGCCTACAAAAGGATTCAACATCAGTTATTGCACATCTACCTTAGCAAGCAGTAGGAACAAGCCTGCAGGGTGGCACAGCTGGCAGTGTCATGTCCACTCCTGTCCACACTGCCTGTGTTTCAGGGGTTTTACTTTGGGTTAGGTCTGGTTTGCTCCTGTTGACGAAGCAGCAGTTGGCAGTTGGCAATGGAAACTCTTCAGACATGTTCCTGTGTGTCCACTCTGGGGTGCAAATCCAAGTGCAGAGAAGTGGGGACAAGCAAGAGATTCCCTTCCAAATGCCCTCCAGGTCCAAGCAAAACTTCTGTAACAGCCATATTCCTACCTACTTCACATACTCTTCTTCCTCAACTGTTTCCAGAGGCAGAGAGGGTGAGCTCCTGCTGCTCCTTTATCTTAAGAGAGATGTTGCTCAAAGAAAACAAAGTACTGAAGGATTTTTTTTCCCTATTCTCAATCCTGAAATGATAACAAACACCTTCCCATTGAACTCCCAAGGTGATTACCCACCTCTCACCCCCAATCGTACACGGAGTATACTCGGTGACATGACTTCCAAGAGCTCCCCTGTCTTCCAACATACCCTGAAGTCAACATTGTTCTGATTGTGTTTTGTTTTGACTATTATTTTTATTGAGCTGTGATGGATATTGGTTTGGTTTGCCTTTTATATATCTATTTTTTTTTGGCCAGTGATTTTTTGGTCACTTCAAGACAGAAAAACTTCAAAATAAGTCTTTCTGTCTGAGGTGTTTGTTTTTTTAATGCTAGAAGGGCCTGCAGACATCAATTCTGAGAACAAAAATGAAGAATCTAGGCCCTCTTCCAGTATTAATTAAATCCTTTTTCCTATGCTGAACAAATAGTATATTAGGCTTTGCCACAGTTGTCAAAGGTGTTATTACTGCACTTCAATGGATGAGGGTAAATAAAGCCAAGGAAGGCTATAGTTTGCTTTAGATCATTTAGCTGAAGTGATGCAAAATAAAAAATAGGGCATAAAATGTCCAGTTCTAGATCACATTCCCTTGCCATCACATTGCCCTGCTGACATGCACAGCAATGTGGGCAGTGGTTCCCCCTTCTTGGGCTTCCTTGCACATGAATGAGAATGGCAAAGAGCTTATTTTTCACTGGCTGCCTCCAATTCGGGTTTGGGTGGCTCTGACTTAGGAACTGACACTTTGTCACCTCCTCTGTCCCTGCTTTGGGCAGTAATTCCCAGGTTCCACTGGAGAAAACTCTTTTACACCTTCTAAGGAATAGAGGAGGAGTCAGAGAGAGGCAGCAGGAACAACACTACTGTGGCATCAGAAGACCCAGCTGCTGGTTCTGGCTCTGGCCCTGAGCTGCTGTATGGCTTTAAGATTTCTGTGCCTGAGTTTACCCATTCATATGGCCATAATTAAGAAATTCGAGATTTTTCAATATTTCCTATGTACTTTTGGTCTAAAAGGAAAGTTAAAATAATAATTGATTGAGGAGCATCCTAAAATCTATGCTCTCTCTCTGTGGATAAATGTAAGGCATCACAACAAATGATCTTTGTGGTCCCCTTTTGCTTTAATAACAGATGGACTATTCTGTGTAAAGTTTAAGTATTTTGTTACCCTTTCCTTTATTCATCTGCTTCTCCTTCTAAAGTCCCCAACGAACAAATCCCACTATTCCCGTGCAAAGAAAATTGTTCCTAACGTTGCATAGAACTTTCTAAGTCATTCTCTGTTTACCAGAGCGACCGAACAATTATGGAACAAGCGGAAAAATCTGACTCCATCTCAGCCGTGCCATCTGGTGGTACTGGGCCTCCTGGAGGAACGAAGTCTGATTGCACCATCTAGTGGCTTCAGGTAACCGAGCCGAAGGGATTTTCTGGTCACAGCCCAGATCACCAACAGGCCTGAATAATTAGAGACAAGACACTTGCAATTTCAGGTAACTCTAAGTGAACACTGGAAGTAAAAAAACCCCAGACTTACCTACCCGAATACATTGATAATTTTTTAATGATAAATTCTTTTTTCCCCCGTTTTTTATTTAATATTACCACCATTCAAAGCACAAAAAGCAGAATCCATAAGAAAATGAGGAAAGCTCTTGCTCAATAATACCAAAAAAGGCATCAGTCCAACATCACCTCCAACAGACAAGATTATGGAGGTCCGACTATAACCATTATCACAGATCTTTCCTTTTGCAGTTACTTCAGAACAGCTTTGATTTCCTCCAGAGAGAAGTAGCGCTGTGAAAGTGAAGATACCAAGAGAGTATCTCATTATTCTTATTGAGTGAAGAATGAAAAGCAAGTGGCATTTCTAGGAAGAAATATTAAAGAAAAAGATCGTTTTCCATAAATGCATTTCTATCATTTTTCAGTGGCAACCATAATAATGAAAGACATAACCCAAAACATTTTGTTTGTGTTAGGATCAAATAACTTGTCTTTTTTTCCTGAAATATTCCCAGAAGTAAATACCTCTGAGACTTTCACTGTTATTTCTGCAAGTTTCATGGACCAATTGTATTCAGGTAAGGAGAGTATGACCCGGCCAAGGCATGTGGCAAAGCCAACCAACATAACAATACCCAGAAGGACCTGGCACCAGTAGGACCCCTGGTGTGATCTGGACCAGCACTATGACAATGTAAACTCTTTCCTGTGGACTCTTCAAGGCACTTTAGAAGTTCCCAGCTCTGCTTCTTCAAAGCCTGATGCTGTGTTGGGACGGTCACACTAGTCAGTTCTGCCTTATTTCATCACACCTTGCTTTGTAACACCATACAAAAAACAAGTGCTTAGCACAACTCTGGGCCATTTGCCCATCCCAGATGTGCCGTCATGGTGTGAAAAATTCTGTTTTCACTGTTGTCATTTCTTGCTTCACACCTTGTTCGTGCCAGTTACCAAAGAGAAGCAGTGAAGACACAGATTTGATGGGGCACAAGCACGTATAGGTGCATATAGCCAAAGTCAAAATATTAAAATAAGTAAGTGTTTGGCAGCAGGAGACAACCAAAGCACTACCCAAAGCATGAGAGCAAACTTAAGTTCAGACAATTCTGTCCTGTTTTTCCTCTTACCCTCCCCTGAATTCATACCTGATGCCCAGACAAAACAATACTAGAGCAGAGCTGTTCTGACCTCTAATTCCCCTGGGAGCCCAAAGCTGGCAGCCTGGGGGAGCCCTGCCAGTGGGTGACCCCTCCTCACCCCACTTGATAAAGTAATTACATCTGTTCTAACTTTGAGGGAGGTTTAAAAAACACCCATGAAATATATAGCAGAAATATATTTCTCTATGAAATATATGGTATTTTTATTGCATATTATTTTTCAGTGAATGACTTTCCATATTAGTGTTGCAGTGGATGCCGAGGCAGATGTGGGGAGTGCCCACAGCTGGGAATTGCCAGGAATCTTCTGCATATCCCATTATGGATATGAGGGCAATTATAAGCCTTGACCACACAGGTTTTACTGAGTCCACACTGCCCTAGGTTTGAATGATGGTACTGTCTTTTGAAATGCACTGAAGCATCTCCCAGGACTTTAGAAGTACAAATTAAATGGCAGGAGCTGCATTATTCGGGGATAGAGTCACATTTAAGGTCTTTGTTTTTCTTTTGAAGAAAACAAGAGTTTTGCAATTGTTTTTAGTCACTATGAATTTGGGAATTTACCTGAGCTATGCAAACAGCACCTTGTTCTCTCACCACAGAGATCCATTGAATCATGTCATTGCATGTAAAGCATCCAGAAAGAGACACACTTGACTGTGAAGTTCCAAGTTATGTCTAATGGATGCATATAGACTTCCTCAAACACAAATGATTCAGTCTTTAAGACAGTTTAACATATATATATAGAAAGTAGAGCTTCATACATTGGGAAACAATTTATGTCCCTCAGGACACTTAGAAATGTAAAACTTGGGGAGTGGAGGCAGATGTCACAGCTGAGATTTGTATGTTGATGGTGACCATGTGTGGATGAATTTCAAAGAACCAATCATCAAACCAGCAATGCTGCCAGTGCACACCAGCACAATGTCATCGTGCCAGGGTCCCTAGCATTTCAAAGAGCCTGCCCCACCTCACTGACTGCCTCCACCAAAGGCCTTTGGCACCAGAACAAAAAGAAAAGTCAGAAAAGTCACTCCTAGCACAGTGTTGTTAGGAAAAGACTTGGGATATTTACTAGTATTTATGACTATTTATTTTCTAAGCTAAGCACACGACCTGCTAAACCACCTGGACTGAATTGTTTGCAAATGATATCCTCCACTCAGAACAGCCTTTGTCATGTTAGAGCATAAGTACACAATGACGTGGGAAGCTTTTCTAGGAATTTAAGCACTTACTTGTGTCCATATTTGTTTTGACTGTCCTTCTGAAGATTGTCCTATACCTTGCAGAGGCAACAGATCATGTCCTAATGACCTCTCAGCTGAAAAGTTAATGAGTCTGACATTGCTGAAATGTTTTGATAGATAACAGTACGTTGAGCCAGGCAGGCTCTGAGTTGAAACATGTCTCCTCTGAGTATCTATTGGTCTCTCTCAGTCTCATCTCACCAAATAACAAGCATTCATGTGCGGTTGCTCTCCTGACTGTTTTCTACACCTGTCCTAGTTTAGTTCTAAAACAACTTGTCTCTGAGCAGGTGATATCCATGGACTCATGAATACAGATTCTCTTACTATAAATCACTTAATCTTGGCAGTACAATAATACGACTATAAACACTTCTACATAAGCACTCCTCTGACATGCATGCCTTCTAGTTCATAAAACATGCTTGATGATTTGCTATTTTGCAAGTTTATCACATTTCTCTTTACGCATTCTGGCAAGGGGAAAAGCGTTTTCCTCACTTTGTGCTTGTTGAATTCTTGCTGTGATGGATTACTCTGCTCTCCCACCTTTCCAGGCAACTTCAAGCACCTTGAACAAGAGCTATCCAGGCCATTAGTGAAAGCTAAATTAACATCTGAAGACTGACAAACTCATGCTTTTCTCAGTATTCAGAGTAATCCAAGAGTTTTATGCAGAGATCACTGAAAGTATTTATAAATACTAATAACCCAAAACTAATGCATTGGTTAGGCACTGGCTGATTGATTGGTCAGGTCAAGTGTCCCACAGCTGGTGGAGGTGAAATGACACAGCTGGGAGAGGACAGACAGGCAGTGCAGATACTTCCCATGTCATGAAATTTCATTTTGTTGCAGGAGGCTTCTGCATTCACAGCTCCTATTTCACTGGGTTTCTTCTTTTTTGAAATACAGTGCAGCTGCTTCACAGATCTCCTCAATCACCCAGTGGCACATATTTGTACACGCGCCATAAAGATTTTCTCTTTCTTGCTTAGCCAGCACAGGCAGGAAGTGATAAGGGCTGCCTTAGCTACAGAGATGCTGCTGCAGCAGGCATGGAGCTGAAAACTCCCAGATAAATGATGGCCACTTAAGGTCCTTATATAAGATGCTCCAAGGAACTGCCATAATAAAAATAATAAACTCCGGAAATAATAATTATTAACAGAATTCAAGGAGTCCGACCCTAGTTCCATGCTGGGTTTATAATTTAATGATTCTTTTTTGCCTTTGAGAGAGCTGCTTCCCTCTGAAACTTAAAATTAAATTGCTGAAAATTAAATCAAAGCCAGGGCCCAAATCTTTTGACCTCTTTATTTATAACTGAGCTATTCTGAAAGGTTCTATCACCCCTTGATGATGCTATTCAGACTAAAAAAGCAGGTGAGATTTTTAGATCAAAGCAGCTTTTACCAAAGACAGCCATTTCAAATCCTCCTGTGTGAAGAGGTAGGTTGGAAATTTTACAGCAACAGACTCCCTAATGGTTTTTTATGACACCTTTTTCCAAACAGTAGAAGCTCTGAGAACAGTGTCAAGTATGGTTTCCTGCTCCCATCAGTAAAAGCTTATATTTGAAAAAATAAAATTCCTGAATTTAAAAACACTGGACTTCAATTAAGCTGAAGTTGAAGTATTTATTTGCACATCATACCTAAAATCTATTTTAAAATCATCTGGAGACTGAGTTTAATGACTTCCTGAGCTGCTGTGTTTATAGTATTTTAATTATTGATACTTCTGCTTCCCTGCTCTCTTTTAGCAGAAAGCAAGCCAAGAGAGAGAATATCCATGCTTCTCCAAGGAAGAAATAAACTTCTGACCCCCTACAGGGTGAGCCTTGGTGTCCCAGGGAGTATGTTCCACTTCTCAGGCTCTGCCTGAGGATCCAGGGACGTACTGGACCATTGATGAGAACTGAGAAGGGGAGCTCTAGTCAAAGCCAATGACAACAGCAAACACAACCATGAAAAAATAATTACTAACCACATGACTTAATATAGGTTTCTCTAGTTTTGAACAAGAAGAAGTTGGGTTTATTTCACTGAGAAATATCCTTGTCTCCAGCGTCTGCAATCATGTTCTGAATGCAGGTCACTGCTGCTGGCCTAAAAAAATAGTCAGCCCTTTCATGAGAAAAAGAAAAGACAAGCAACAGCTATCAGTAATTTAGCCAGTTTTGTGTAGGAAAAATCCCCAACCTTTCCATGAGAGTACAGCTT
>VYZS01056926.1:9156-26831 GCA_013400695.1 Neodrepanis coruscans | reverse complement strand
TTCTCTGTTTATTTTATTTTTTATTCACAACATCAAAGCTTTTTGTTAACTATGGATTTTTGTCTTCTTTTTATGGATCTTGTTATCACATTAACCTGAGATGCAATGATGTGACTCTATTTGGAATTTCCGTCTATATCTACAAACCACATCACCTGTATAGGTCTTGGACTTGTATAAATTAACTTTAAGATTAAAGACTACATTGTTTTTCTTTGTGGATTAAGTGTGTTTACATCTTTTGTAGTTCAGCATTAAAGCATTAGAGCAATGATAAGGTCAGCACTACAAAATATAACCTTATCTAGGGTTTTGAGGTTTTTTAAGCTTTTCAGGTTAACAGTGTAGAATACTTTCTTTAGTTCAGATTTGTTTCTACATACTGCCAAACAGTACTTAACCATTTATGAATGTGGTAGTGTAGTTTAAAAGGCAATTAATCAGGCGAGTTATAGTCCTAGTGTTATTTGTGGATAATAAAGTGATTTATTTTCTATTGTCTATGATTTTGTTGTCATTGTCAGACAATCTTTGGGATGGCTGATAGGCAATCTTATTTTGCCTATTTTATTTGCCTTATTTTAATATTACCATTCTCAAATATAGATGTAATCTTTTAAATATCTTAAACTATTCCTAAACAATGCACATTTGATTACTAAAAGATTTGTTGAAAAAAATTGTCAAAGCAAATGCAATTTCATATTAATTATCTAAAGTGGAGTTCAGTGCCATGTGGCACTAATTAATGACAGAAATATTACTATTTACACAGACTGCATTAAGGAGAGATTTTTTTTGTTGTTGCTTTCTGGTATATAAATGGGAAGAGTATGGTGGGTTTTTCTTTTTATTTTATTTTTCCCCACTGCATTTATTTATGTGGCTTTTATTTTATAAGGAATATGTTTAAATATTTGAGTCGAGACAATCAAACAAGACCTTTCAAATTGGATCCTCAACTAACACAACAGAGGTTGTGTTAATGTTCTGGTGTTGTCTTTTTTAATGACAGGATTATTTCAAGAAAAGTAGTGAGCAACGTCCTTCCCCTTCTCTACCTCAAAATGAGCTAAAAACCTAGTCTGTTTCTGTGCATCAGCTAATGTAATAAAATACTGACTTTGCTGTCTTAATGTTGTCGTTTCAATACACTGATCACATAGAACTTTTAAAAGTACATGGATCTTGGGGAAGCCGTCTTTGTCAATTTATGTGTCCATATGAACACAGCCCAAATTCAGACTTAGCAGTGCATCAGGACACTCAAAAGGAGCATTCAGCACCTTCCGGAGTTGCTGAGAATTTAGCAGGATCAAGCTCTAATTGCATTTTAATGTTCTTTCTCTAACAGTCTTATATATCACTGTTGGATGTTACTGCAGTGTGATCTGAAAATCAAATGGTTTTCTTTAAGCTTAGACAAACTGCTTTATATGCTGCTAAAACTAAAGTACTTTGAAAGTAATTTAAACTAGTAATTGAAGCTAAACTCCATCTTGGAAGGTGTTTATGTTAATACTGTGAACTTGCTCACACACTTACTTAAAAACAGTAATTAAAATTTTAGATATTTTAAAATAAAATTATTACATGTAAATAGTTTTTAGTAGTCTTGTGATTCCTCCCAAGAAGTTCCGATCTTTTTCGTCTCTCGCAAGTGACCATTATAGCATGCAAATTTCTGCCAGATCCCATAGAGTTGAGCAACACTAGTGTTGTGGGTTGAAAATGGAAGTTCCCTCAGCTAAACCATTTTTACTTCCCCCCTTGTCTTTCCCCTCCCTTTTTAGGGATGGGGAAAGGGCTTTTTTTGGATTTTTGGAGGTTTTTGGAAGGTTTTGGGGAGGGGAGGGGAGGGAGAATGGGGCTGTTTTAAACTGTCTTTCCTCTGTGTTTGGGGCGGGTTGTCATGGCGATAGCAGTGGTTGCCGGCGTGGGGCCGCTCCATTGTGGTGCAGACCTGCCAGCTCTCGTGTGGCTGGGGACAGGGTCAGTCTCTGCTGCGGCCGTGTCTCCTTCATGGCCGTGTCCCCCCCACCACCAACGCTGTGGGGATGCCTGCGGCTGTGCCCAGGCGTGGGAGCCGGTGCAGGGCCGATGCGTGCTGGTGCAAGTTTGGCTTCCCCACGGACCGGCAGGGACGGCTGCCNGGAGCCGGTGCAGGGCCGATGCGTGCTGGTGCAAGTTTGGCTTCCCCACGGACCGGCAGGGACGGCTGCCGCAGACCCGCGCGGCTTGCCTGCGGGCACGGCTCTTCACCTGACCTGCTTTGCAGGTGCGGCTCCATTGCCACGGGTGCCGGTGGCTTCTGGCATTGCTGGGCCTGACTTGGTGCTGTGCATGTGCACGCTGGGGTCTTCTGTGTGCATGGAATAGAAGAGGGCTGTCGGTGGCCCTCTCGCAGCGGAGGAGCCACCGTGGCAAGCAGTGACGGCTGGCATGAGTCGGCGCGGCCCGGTGGAGGTGCTGGGACCCCCGGGATGCCAAGTAGGGCCGTGGGGGACCCGTGCCCCTGGCCCATGGTCGGCCATGTGGTGCCATTCCGCCATTTTGGCTTGTAGCGGAACCTCTCACTAGGGGCGGTTCCTGGGTGCTGACCGTCCAATCCAGGGGCAACTTGTGCTCGGGAAGGGCTCCGAGGCTGCGCAAGATTAGTCCCCTATAAAAGGGCAAGCACAGACGCCATCTTCCTCTTTCGGGATTGGCGCTGGTTAGGGCAACATCTCTGCTCATCTCAGGGCTGAATATTTTCAGCGGCATGGGTGGAACTGTGACTCCAGCGGCAGCAGTGTGGCTGAGGACCACATCTTTCCATCAGTGGTGGTATTCCTTCCCGGGTAAGGGAGGGTGGGCGGCCGGGGTACTTTAATTTTCCCGGTGTCTTTCAGGAGGCTCCAGCAAGGACTCAGTGCTACCCTAGCGCTTTCCTGCATCAGCCTCTGGCCCCAGAAGAGTTTAATTTGTCTGTTCTTGCATTTTATTGTCAGTTTTCTGTGTGTGTGTAAAGTAAAACTTGTTGTTTGTGTTGGGTTTTTGTGTTGGGTGTGTGTTGTTTCTATTGAGCTTTCTTGTCAGTACCACTCCCCCTAGTGGTAAAACCACGACAATTAGGGACACCTGATGTTTCAGAATTAGTGGTGTCCTTAAGCTTCTAGACTGCTAAAATCAGTCCTGGAGATTGATTTAGCTATAGAGGATGTAATATATAAATGACAGACAGTGGAGCTTTTCAAGAGTTTAGAATGCCGTAACATCAAAACCTGCACAAAAGTTATATTAGTTCTCTCTAACTGGTTTTGAATTTCCTTTCTCTGAACATTCTTGTACATTCTTATATCATCATAGAAACTATTCCTGAGCTTTCTTTATCTTAGTTTTGAAAACTGTTTTTAAATTATTCCCCCTCCAAATTATTCAATTTTTAGATGGAAAAGTTGATAAAATCTGATGCAACCCCATATCCACATTGTTAAGACATCAGTTATTAAAATTACAGTAATGGATCATATCCATGGATATCCATGGATCACACCAGTGTTTTGTCCTGCTTTTCCATGTCAGAAGGAAGCCTGGGAGACTTCAGTTGAAGCTTTTTTTACATGAAGGAATCCTTGGATGATGTAGAACCACTGCAATAGAATAATGATCCTGTGTTTCACCCTCAATAAGACAGATGTGACAAGGGACCAGAGACTCTCAGTTTTGGAGATTCCTATTGGCAAACATCTTTCCGAAAAAAACTCTGTTGTAAGAGAAAGAAAAACTGCCCCAAAGTACACTATTCTGCAACTGGCTTCCAGCTAGAGACAAAGGAAGGGAAATGTATGAGAAATAGCAATAATTTGAAGCCACTTCTGATTTCTTCTGAATCTTTCAAGCACAGAGTAGAATCTGGACCAATGCACTAGCACAGGTTTATATTTATCTGCATAAAATTTCATAACTGTGTGATTATTTTTTCAGCTTGCCTGTTTGATGTTACACTACGCAAAGATACTTTCTGCATCCTACTGGACAGAATGTCAGATGATCTTCCACCAGCTTTATTCTAAAGATACAGGAATGTATGGGAGTTGTAAGCAAATTATGATAGAGACTAAGTGCTCTTTTATTATACACTAAATTGATGGCAATTCTATATGAGCTTGTCTCTAAGACACGATCCTCTTAATTTGTAGGAGATTTATCAGTCTCTGTTTTTTCTACACTCTGTTTTAAGAATTTCAAATTAATGTTTGCTTGAATTTTTCTCATGTTTTTCTTTAGCTACTAAATCTCAGTAAGATCTCCAAATAATGGTAAACCAGCATTCTCCTTTTGGCAGAAAAACTAGCTAAAATTGCAAGTTATGATTAATATTCTTCTGTTATCCCATCTTAAGCAGCTTGGTTAAATTATCTCAGATATGATAAAAACCCCATTGTCTGTTATCCTTATATGTTAATTATGAAGTTGGAAAAAAGATATACATTGTAGGATACAAAAAAATGAGCTAAAATTCTGAGTTAAGCACAGAACAAAAATTGCAACCCCAGTTGTGGCTGCTCCCATGTTAAGCAGAAAATAGTTTTTTGCAAATTAGTGAAGAGCAGCTCGATAGATTGGGTCAAACTCAGGACTGATTTAAACTGGAGTACCAGGGAGGGAAATAAAAGAATATGGTTGTGAAAAGGTTGAAAATACCTAATTTATTGTAGTGCCAGAAAACAGCTTTCTGTTCTTTTAATAAATAGGATTAATTGTCATCTTGAAATTTTGTGTAATTTTAAAAAAACCTTAACAACGTTCCTTTATTAAGTAGCTGCAGTTGTGGTTTTAGTACTTTCTCTTCAATTCAGCAATTTTTAAGGAGAGAATGTGTATGTGTTACAAATTATATTAAAAACCACTTTTTAACTGAAATAAAAAATTGTGAATTTGTCAGCGTAATTTGATATCCTTCACATCTCTGTTTATTTCTTAGTTTTTGCTTATTAAGTAATACTGGATATGAGCAATATAAATGATTTTTAATTTACACTGAAAATGTTGTAATTAAAATATTGCAGACTGAATTAGTCTCTCTTCTTACCTTATCAGTGTATTGATGCAATGGAAATTGAATTTCCTTTCAATACCAAGAGGGCTATTTGCAATACTTACACAAACCATTCATTGTTGTAATTTTTTACTTCTATCCTCTGGCTGCAAATTGATACTGGTATATTTACTAAACTATTAAAAAAATACCACTTTTGTTTCTTATTTGTTTTAAAAAAGTGAAAGGTATTGCTGCATAGTGTTGAAGAGATAATTGAGAGGCAGATTTTAATAAAAATGCTGTTTCTACAAATTCTGCTTTCCTCCTCCAGTTTTAGAGTGAACATAGAGTTTTAACTGTACAGTCTTGGTTTCATGTTAATCAACATGTTCACTTGTTAACAAGAAGTAACTCTGAACAGTGAGAAAATGCAGCATACTTAGGTCTGGTTGAACCTTTTATTATTACTTATGCTAGTGTCTTCTTCTAATGTTGCTAAAAGGTAAGATGGCCATCCCCTGTGCTTTACTATTCTAGCTTTTTTCAGTGTCAGTCCTCATATGGCAAAAGCATATGTGAAGATTCTGCTTGTGGGAAGTTCTCAGATTTCTTGTTCATCTCTTTCCCTTAAATCTGTTTCAGGTTAAATTTCTGATTAATTTTATGTTCTTCCTCTTTTTGTTTGTTTGTTTATTTTAGGACTTACTATTTTGACTGGTCAATGCTGTATTATAATTGGACTGACTTTAGCCATCCTTGTTGTTTGCAGCTGAGGTCATCATCATAGATTCATGTAATGTCAGCAGAGCATTTGCAGATTTTAGTTTTTTTTAACAAGGGACCTTAGAGGTGAGTTTAAGCAAGACATGAATTATATGCTAAGCTCCCCTGACTGTATTGAAAAGTTTGCCACATACTGCAAATGTAGTTTAGGATGACTATACTCAACGTGGAAATTTCTATTCTGTCTAAAGATTGTTATTCAATGACTTTTACAATTTTTTTTTTTTTAAATGCCATGGAATACATATGCCTAAAACTCTTCTGTTTTGGAGTTAGGAAAGATGCATGTAAAATTAACTTGTTTGTCATCAGCAAACATTTTTGGCTGGTTTGTCAGAGAGATATATCTGAGTATCTTTATCTTCCAGGATGCCTTTCAGAAAGGAAAGAGATTGTAGTCTATTGTCTGTATATTAAGGCTTTTTTTTCACATCTCATGCATTAATGTAAACATTCCAGTTCTGTTCTACTATGTGTGTTACCTCTGATATCCTTGCTAAAGCCTTTTTTAGCTTTGGCTCAGTGTTGTGTTCCAGTTTCTAACAGTATGTCTGTGGGTGTTTTACAAAATGTTATTGCCTGTGTATGCAAATTCTTTCTTCCACACTGAGACTTTTATCGTCTTTAAGACTGTTGAATGCTGGCTGAGAATCCAGTTTGGCTTTCATTGTTGTAGGAAGACCAAATTGGTCTATGAAAATAATGTGTTACAGTGCTATAGCGTTACAGTTTTCTAACCCTAGTTCTTGAGAGAGAGACTGGTGCACAGCAAATTTCAACATTGATTAAAAACTTCCTTTACTGTGTTTTAAGAAGCCTAAATATGTTCTCTTTTTCTCCATAGTAGTTAGAAAGCAGATTCCCATCTGTTTCTGTTTGTCATGGCGAAATGTATAAAAATCGATTTTTTCTGATGGTACTTGTTCATCCGGACTAAAATGAGTGAAATGTTCTACTTATGAATTTCAAGATAAAAATGATACTACTTCCCAGTATTGTTCAGGAGGACAATTGCAAGGTATGGTTGGTAGATGCTGAAAGGCTGCCTGTTTGTTGCATACATTTTATTAGCTAAATTACTGTTAGGCAGAAATTATTAGTCAAATTATTTTTCTCAATAATAAGCAGGTCTGTTTCTTTGCCATTCCATCACAACAAGGATGATTAGCATGAACACTGACTGCATGTGCCTGATACTCTTTAGCTCAGGGAAAGGAGGATAATAACTTTTCTTTATTTATAATGCTTTGAAAACACATATGTGAAAACTGCCTGGCACATAGTTGCTTAGGAGCATGGTGCACTACCTAATGCTTTCAGGAGTTTCCTCACAGATATGATTAGAAAACTATTACTGCTCTTTATGGCTTATTAGTTTTTTTTTTAATTTATCTTATTATTTTGGTAGAAACTCATTTCATGTTATCCCTTTGGAGCCTTGTCTGTTTCCTCTAAAATTTCCAACCAGTGTTATCACTGGTTAAGCTGTACAGCTGGCAGAAACAGTGAGAGCTGCAGCATATGTAAGGTGCTGAAAGCTCTTGGCAACTTCGCCGTTTTGCTTTTTCTAAATCTGCTATGAGCAAAGTTTGTACAATGGAGATTTGCCTATGTCATATCTTACTTCACTGTGTCTTCTGGGTGGGTACAGGCTGATAGTAATAAGAACATGGAAATTCTTTAATAAAATGTTGGTGCAAAACCAGCCTGGGTTTTCTGCTTATCTGTTGGTAGCCCAGTGATAATCCTTCTGTGGCCTATCTCATGGTTGCCAAGGAAGATTTGATACGGCTGCTTTCATAGCTTTCAGCAATGCTCTTGTCAACAGTACTTAATTGGATAAGGAGATAGTTGAAGAGTAAAGTGAGGCAGTTCCTTTCAGAAAGGTGTGCACTGGTTTCTGTTAAACATGTTTTCTATTATGTTTAAAAAAGAGAAGACATTAGTTTTTTAAAAGCATTGTGTAAAGTGAAAAGCTGTAAAAGCTCTGTGCTTTGCTTAATAAAAAGCCACCTCTTGGGAGAGGAGAGCTTGTAGAATTATGACAAATTGAATGATCATCAGTAAACTACAGATTTTATGGAAACGCAAACAAACCTTGATATATTTAGGATGTGTAGTTGTGCAGAATTACAGTAGGAACCCAGTCAGACTGACTATCAAGAATAAGAAAAGGCAAGTCCATTTAAGATTTAGATATTTTACTAGTTTAAAGAAAAGAATCTGAATAAAAAAGAAGAGATTGAAATAAAGGGCCCAATAATGGAATAACAACAGTGATAAAAACAGATAGTACAAATGACCAAATTTCCCAGTTATATTAATTTGACCATATCATAGGACATTTGATATGTCGATTAAAACTGAAATTATTCAGGCTAAATCAATAAATCAATAAATCAATAAATTGGCTTTTGAGTCAGCTTCCAGATTTTCTTTTTTTTTTTACTAATTAAACACAGATTTTTGCCTGAAATGTTTTTTCTGCATTGAGTGTAGTATCTTATAATACACATCATGTGAGGAATAGGTCAATATGTTTTTGTCACAAGTTTGCCTTGACTGAGGGACAAGTGCCCACCCAGCTGCTTGTTTACTCACCAACTACTGTTGTGGGCAAAACAGACTCAACTTTTGGAAAATAATTTTAAAAGTAATTTATTGTCAATTAAAATACGTTTGAGTAGTGAGAAGCAAATGTTAAAACAACACCTTTCTTCCCCTACTTTTTATGCTCAACTTCACTTTAACTGACTCTTCCACCATCAGAGTCATGGTGGAGAAAAGGGCATGTGCTCAGTGTAGAGGGATTTTTTCTGTGGCACTCCTTCCTTCTCTCAATTTTGCCCTGCTTTATTCAGTGTAGGCTTCACCCACAGATCACTGCTCCAGTATGGACTCTCCACATAACTGTAGGGAATAATGACTGCTCTGCTATGGAGCACCTCCTCCTGTTGTCCTCTGACCTTGGTGTTCCCTCTGCCATATCTCTCCGTTTTTTGTTCCTTCCTCCTCTTACCATCTGCTGTTTTTTCCCTTTTTAAAGCATGTTTTTCTGAGTCTTTTCCATCTTGGCTGCAGGAGTGAGTTATGCTCTGTGATAGTTCCACTGAACTGGCTAAAATGGGTGATGTCCAGCACTGGGCAATCTCTAGCCTCTCCCCATAGAGGCTGCCATTTTAGTAACCCTCTGCCAACATCATGATCCCATGGGCACTCAGTGTAGTAATTTGTACTTTTTAAACTATTTTCAGATTCTGCTTTTAGTTTTCAAGCGAAATTTCATCATCTGGAATTGTTAATTGTTAAAAAATGACATTTCCATGATAACGATTTATTTAATGGTATGAATCTGTTGCTGTAGTGCAGATCCCTGCATCTGTGATTTGGACTTTTGTTGTGTTATGCTGCTGCTGAGACTTAGATAAGCTTGAACCCTTGGATAATTCACTGTTATTTGAATCACAGTGGTTTTGCTAATCTCTCTGCTATATTTCCTTCTGGAATCTGTCTTTTCTTAAATGCCTCAGCCACATTTACAGTGAAAAATGTGATATTACATCTATACTACCTTTGGCTTTAGTTTTTATTATGCTGGGGGTTCAAGATATGCCTTTCAACAGGAAAGGCATAGGGAAACATAGGGACAAATGCAGTAAATGCAGTATAACTTCAATTCTCTGGATACCATAGCTGATTATTAAGGTACAACATACTCTGTGGGAAAAAGAGTGTCTCTTTATGAACTGACTTGCTGTGTAGTGAGGTTTGAGATATGGAGTGCATTAGATTTCATGAACATTGGTTTGTAGCACATGTCAAACTGCAAAATGAAAGTTAATTATAGCCTGTGCTAACACGTGTACTTATTTAAGTGCTAGTGTGTTTCTGTAATTTCAACATGCCTGAGAAATGAAAGTACTTGTTTTCCCTTAACTATGGAAGCTGTGCTTTCATAACTATTGCTTTCCACCTGCTTTCTCCCACCCCCCTCCCTGTTTAACCTATATTTGTGTATGAAGGCTAGTACAGCTTTGTTAACCTAAGCTTCTGTAAATTACTTCTAAGTGAGCTGTCTTCAGATTTAGTGGTACGGGAAGGAAAAATAAATATATACATTATTTTTTCTCTTTGTATGTTCTTCTCTAAGTCTGTTTGGTTTGGCTTTCAAAATCCCTAGGCATTGAAAGAAAAGCATGAATGATGTGCATATGATTGCTCTTATTGAGGTCACTGTGCCACAGGAAAAATATTAAAGCTAATTTTTCTATTTTTGCTGCTAAATGTTGTTTAAGGAAGTCTGGTATTTCTATATTATACATCTTCGACTGTATACAATAAATGCCTGGATTCAGACTCAATGCTTTTTTGAAAGTTGCTGTGAATTGTTAGGTGTGAGAAGTCTGGTTTATGATAGTTGTTCATTCTTGAGGAACTCCTTAAGCAAACTTTGTCAATCTGGAGAAATAAGTAAATATATGTACAAAGATCATAGCTAAAGAACAGGTCAGCTTTTTATTCTTTTCTACACGTATTGTTTCAGGCTCCTGTTCTTATCTGCACTTAAAAAAAACGTGGTTGAACTGTTGGCAACAAGCAGCTTTTGGGCCTTTTGTCATTCTCAGAGGGCTGCAGAATACATTCAAAACATCTCCATTGTTCTTGGTGTGCATTTGGAGTTCCGGTCACAATGGTACTGATTCCTTTCAGTCATGCTGCTAAAAGTCCTATGCTTGAATATGCCCTGTGAGAGCAGGGATATAAACCTATCAGACATTGCACACAATTAATCACTTTATGGAATTTTGAATCTGAATGTGGATACTATTAATGATAGCTCTTTTCTGCAGACAGTCTGAGCATTTAAGGTTGGAAGGAAGTACAAATGTCTTTGGTACATGCTTTTTAATTAGTATTCCATGTGTTTGTCTTCCTTTTCTGAAAACATTTTAATAGTTGACCTTTAAACTAGTTCTTAGCCATACCTTGTGTCAAGCTGTGTATCTTTGAAGATAGCAGTGATTAACAGATGATTTTCTTGCTGTTCAAGACCACACAGCCAGAGAAGGGCCAAATGGAATATGATTTCTGAAAATATTTCAATTTCCCTTTTCATTCATATTCTGTTACATTACAAATTACATAGTTTCAAATCTTTCTGTACCATATATACTTTTCCAATCCAGAGTGATTGTACCTCTTGGTTATACCTCTTGGTGCAAGTTACCCCAGTTCTGTAATTTTCTTTAGTAACTAGGACCATGGATTAAAGTGATGTGATATTGGATCTGAGTTTCTAAGAAAGAGTATTGTTTCTAGTATGTTAAAATGCACTGTCAGCTTTCTAATCAATTAAGAGTTAATTACTGTAAATTAGAAAAGACCATCTATCTTGACAGATAGAAAGTATTTGTGACATTGTTGAGAATGTAATGTATTTAAATATGCATAATCTTTACTCCCCATTTGCTTAAAATCTTGATTTGATTCTAAAGGAGTACCTGTCTTATATGAAAATTACAGAAATTAACTAGTGTTTTTGACCTATAAACAATAAATTCTTCCTATTACCTGTAACTGGTAACTTCTATGATGATACCTAGTTAATGGTATTATTGTAAATGTTGTGCATCTGTGCATCACTGTGTATTTTACATGAGGAGATAATAAAGTGTTTAATTATATGGTTTGGAAGTAGGAATGGCTTTAGTTTTTGCTTGACTTGAGGAATGCAGAAGGGTTCAGGACCAGTTTATCATCCACTTGGCTGTAATTCACTAGCAAGCCTGTTAAAGAAGGCTATTTTTGTAGTGAAGTAACTAAATCTCTCAGTTGTCAGGATAAGAAACAATGCATAAATTTGAGAAAGCATTTACTCTAAGTCTAGATCATAATGATGTGTTTTCATGCAATGCCTTGGAAAGGTTAGCTCAGACAATTGAAATAATTAGAAAAGTATTATTGCCTGTAAAAAGAGATTTATTCGCAGAAAAACAGGCAGATATAGAGACCTACACTGCATACATGATCTTGGGCATCTATACAGGGCTTGTGAAAAAGAGGTATCCATGGACAGTGTTTAATTGTTTAAACATTTTTGTTGGTTTTGCTCCTTTAAGATTAAAATCTTCTTTCATTTAAAAGAGATATGAAAGGCTGTTTTAATTACTGTCCACAGATTCTGAAATAAAGACCTGCAGACAGGCTGACTAGTTACAGTGTATAGTTTGAGCCCAGTTAAGGGTTTAGGCGTTGTTTCCTCTGTTGGCTAGCAGGCTGTTGAGAGTCTTGAACTTTCAGGGTTCATGAATGAGAAATGGACTTAAGAGAATGTGGAGTGGTGGTCATGGGACCGCCTCATTGGTAATTTTTTGCTGTTTCACATCATGGATGTTTTAAAATGATTACCGTATTGTGTTTGATGAAGAAATTAATTACCTCTGTTTTAAAATGCTGAAACCATGGCAGGGCGATTGGCTTTTTACTAAATTATTCTCACTCAGTTACACAAACCTGTCACCTCCCTGATGCATCTTCTTGACTGCCTCTTTAGTCCTAAGTGATATTGTTGTGACTGGAGAGAGTGCTGTGGTAAAGCTTCCAGCAGACATATGTTAGCTAACAGTGTCAATACTTCCAATTTTGTATGCTTGTTTAGTGATTTAAAAAGATGTTCTCTAGGATCTGAGTAAGAAGAATGACTAATGGCAGCTGGGACCCCATCTCAGAAATGGCCTTGGATCTATGTACCTGACGACTGTGAGAACTCTACAGGATGTTACTGAATAAAAGAAATGCAGTTGTGAATAGTATCAGTATAATTTTTCTTTATAGTAATAATGATATGAAAGTGTCACTGCCATTGTAGAAGACCACAGTAAAACACACCTGAAAGATTACGCAATTCTGAACATTTGTGTCCAGAAAAAGTTAAATTCAAAAAGCTGTTGACAGGAAGGAATCTTCTTTGAGAGTAAGTAAAAAAAATCCCCTTGGTTTTGATAAGATCAGAGTTATGACAGAAAGAGATAGCAAAGGCACAGAAATGGCATTGAGAAGCAAGCTATATTTTATGTATAAATGCATTTTAGCTTTCTGTTTTTCTCCATATAGGCATAATTTTTATGTCTCTTGGATGGATCCAAACTATACTTGAGCTGAGAGTAACAAAATCCTATGGTTCTGTTGCAGACGTGGTGGGTTTAGAAACTATCCTTGCAAATATGGAAGTGTTCATCCCAGTACAAATACGAAAAAAACATGCAGGACACCTCAGTCCTGGTACTATATGCTTAACTGGGAGTACTACTTTAAAAAATATGTATTTAAGCCTTTAAAGTTTGCCTACTATACTTTTGAAAAGCCTTTAGTTTGTTAATATCTTGAAGTCACATAAAGAGAAAAAGGTGACATGTTTTCCCAAGAGATTTCATTTTAGTTTAGTGAGAAAATAAAACATTTTGGTAAAAGTTTTACAGGGGTAACACATAACCAAGGCAGCACCCAGCACAAAGCAACTCCCACCAGCTTAGTAAATACAACCTATCAGTTTTAAGTTACCCAAAACAGATTAAAGAAAGAGTAAAGAAAAAGATTAAGAGAAGAAAAGGAGTAAAGAAAGAAAAATAGTTACCACCAAGGGTCCAGTGGAAGTCTGGTTTACGTGGTGGTGGCTGGAGAAGGAAGAAAAAGTGAAAATTAATCCTCATGCTCCTGTATTTATGTGGTCTCGCCAGCCCCAACGTGTGACCGCCCGGTCACTGACCACTCAGTGCCCTCCATGCCGGAGTGAGGCCAATTAGAGGCTTCAGGGGGCATGGTGTGGGCAGGTTACCATGCAGGACTTTTGATTTACAGCTTAGCCATGTGCCTTCCGTGCACTCTGCAATGTGCACCCTGGCGTGTGGCTGCAGCCACGTGCCTTCTGTGGCTACTGGCTGACCTGTCCCCCAGTATATACACACTACCTGGTTCCAATCCAATGAACAGTAACAATAACCAATCCAGTGTCTCACAGTAGGCAGTCTATGAATATATTTAAGCTAGCGTTACAATGAGATTTTTATGCCTAGTGAAGTTCCAGTTTGGAGTCTGTAAAAATAGTTTAGAAAGATATAACGAAATATTTTTTTTATTTTTCTGTTCTCAATATTAGAGTGAGCAACCTGATAGGTCAAGTAAGGAAAAAGACATAATTCATACATATGGATATTAATTAGAATTACAAAGCCACGTGATAGGAATGAATTAGCCATATTTTTTCTAGAGATGAATGCTGAGTTCCAAAGCAAGAGGACAAAAAAAAAATATAAAATAAAAGCTTTAACTTGTTTTACAATAGAAATAGACGTCTTAATTCTGCTTTCATTTTGTCATTAGTACCACTTGGTTTGACTTCATTTAAAGTGAAATTTTACTTGTTATGATTCCCAGAAATGGAGTAGTAGTAAAGTCTCAGCCTGGTTAAAATCTGTGCCTAAAAGAATAAGAAAAACTACTAATGTGTCTGTAAATAGAGAGCTTTTAGTACCTGCAATATACTGTTGAATAGCCTTTTTCTTTATTTTTTCCAATTTCCTCTCTAAACAATCTGAAAGTAATAAACATTAGAAGGAAATGAACCTCAAAATCCAGACATTTGGTAGGTACCTAGTGAAAGAACCTACTTGTGGAAATTCCTGTGGTAACTACAGGCCTTTTGTTGGGTGATGCTTCATTCTACTTCAGACTATATGAAGAATGTGAACTTTCTGTAGAGCTTTTTAGCAGCTCTGTTTGCTGTAGTTGACTTCTTCCATAAGAATGGAAAGAGAAAAGAAAAAGAAGACCTAGTGTGCAGTAAATCCAATCTAGTGCCTTCTGTATTTGTTCAGTCATTTTGCCTTTTTAGCATGTAAAGGGTAGCTAAATAAAAGTTTCAAAGAGAAATGATTTCAAGAAGGTGGGCATCTAGTTTTAGAAAGATCATCTTAATACATTTTTTACCTGTAACACAAATATTGCACACATGCTTGTGATGAATTTGGATGAAAACACAAGGTTCCTGACCCAGGTAGCAATATTTGTTTATAGATTGAGATTTTTCTTTTGTTTGTGACTCTTGAGCCCAGTGTTACTTTCCACATAAGTCACCTATATTCACAAAACTTCTGATTCTGCAAGTCATGGTGCATCCTCAACTTCCACCCTCAGTAAACAGAAGCTGAAGAGCTTTGTATTTTCTCAGAAGATAGAGGAAACTTATAAAAAAAGTTATAAGTTATATAAAAAGCCCCTCTATCTTCTCTGATGTGGCTTCATGATTGTACAGGTCTTGAGTCTAAATTGCTAAGTTTTTTTCCAATAGGTTAGTTACAGTGGAAAAGAACATCAAGTAAAGTTCCCCTCTTTATGTCACATCCTTCCCAGTGGCAAATTTAATGTTGACTGCATGTGTCTATTAAGCATTAATTCTTTAACTGTATTTAGTGAGAGAGAGCAATATGGTATGTCCCAATGCAAGAATCTTAATTCCTGCAAAACATATGGCATAGAATTATCCAGTTAAAGATGGAACAATTTGATAGTAATTTGGTAGAGTGACATCTGTGCAATAAAATAAGATGCTGATTGCGCTGGAGAAGTAAATGCAAAAGTTGGATACTAACTATTCTGACATCATCAGAAAGCCATTACCATTATTCCATGGAATGTTAAAATCTAATGATCTAATTTGGTCTTATCACATGCAATATAAATAAAAAATAATACTATTAAGTATTCAGAGACCCATGCTGAACATAAAACTTTTAAATGCTATTTTCAAGGATTTGGACTTAGGTATGTTTAACAAGAAATAAGGGGAGAAAGTTAGGAGAAAAATAAAAATTCTGTAGGCATTTCCATCCTTTACTGAAGATGTTTAGATATACAGTTCTGTGCTTTGTATATTTAATTTCTTCTCCTGTTGGCCCTGTTGTCACACTACGTGATTTAATATCAGTCTTTTGGAAAAACAACGAGTTAACACTAGCATATAATTATAGCTTTTCCCTGGCTGACGATAGAGTGATGATTCAATGAGAGCAATATGAAGTTAGAATATCCATGTTAGAATGCCACATCTGAACTTGTGGAGAAAACTTGTGAGAATCAGAACACAGAGTTGTGTTACCTAAATTCATGAAAATTGACAAAGAAGTATCATTTTATTTTTGAATGCACATGAAAATCAAGATGGTAGGTCTTCTATTTTAAGGTCTTGCATCTGAGGATTTCACTTCAGTTATTAAGAGTGGAATGGAAATACTCAGAAATTGGAAAATGCATGGAAATTGAACTCAATTCTGTGTCTAGAGTTACAATTCTTAGTTAGAACCACCAGAAAATGTTAGCTTTAAAGAAAATGTTTTCTTTAATTGATATATTGTTAACTTTTTAGACATGCAGAAAGCAAGGAAAAGATCTATTAAAAGGTTGGAAATGTGTAACAAATTCTGATTATTCTGCTTTAAGTTGAGTACTGCATTAAAGTAGTTCTCTGATGAAAATGATTTTATTATCTAGTTACATAGAAAACTTTTTTAGTGCAAGCATTTAAGAGCAGAGTTGATGGCAGTATTTCAGTTTTGCAGTACTGAATCTAGTATCAATCTAGATGCAATCTAATTTGTATTTAAGGTAGAATAGTCAATACTATTTTATATTGACTGTTTTTACTCTTCTTTTAAATCTAGTTTTCCCTCTTCAATTTACCATGTCAAAAAATGAGGAAAACTGATTTTTGCATATCTAAATAGAAAGGTGCTGCTGTTAACAATTTTTGTCTGTTTGTTTTTCTTTCCTTTTTTTTCCCCCTGAAGAACATATTTATGAATGTAGAACATATCTATTTTAAGGGTTTTTTTGACAGTTAATAGATCACAATAGGAAGGCATTTTTCAAAGTATAAATAAAAGAACTGCTTATATAGTGATTTCCTTTTACACATCTTTATTTACAGATTTTCTTTGTGTGTGTGTCACTGTATAAAATATAGAGATACTTTTTTTTTTTTTTTAAATACAAATACAATTGGTTGGAATGAGGTTGAATTATCTGAGATTAGTCTTCACTACCTGCCAGCTTATAGAACTGACACCAGCATTTTTAATTATAGGTTTCAGGCTAGCTGCAAGTGGGGATAGAACATTTCATAGAAATGTATGGAACTAGTGGAAGTTAATACAGAGTGGATGCAGAAATCTCTTTCACTCTTTGGGCAGGTTCTGTCTGATTAATAGACTTTTCAGAGATTAAAAAGCAACCAAGATATCACACAGGACTGTTAGTTCGGTCTTATCAGTTCTCTCTCTGCTAAATCAAACCTTCTGTAAAAGTTTCTCAGAGCGAAAGGTATGTAACACAATATTCTTTTGCCTGAAATGCAAACAAGGCATTTCTGTGAGGTTAAAGACCTTAAATTTCGATAGCATTTTTGTGGTGGTTTTACCACAAATTCAGTGATTTTGGAGCAGAGACTCTGAGAGAAGTCACAAACACACCCCAAAAATGAAGAGAACACACAAAAAATCACAGTTTATTTTGCGCAAACACCAAAACCCGACAAATAAAGTGCAAAACAGACAAATAAATAAATTTTTTCCAGGGCCCGCGTTTGGGGTGAGGACGCTCTGGTGATAGTGCTTGTCTCTCTCTCCCTCGGAGCCCGGCTGAGGGACTCCACGATATTTAGAAGGGAGCGTGTAGTCTCGAGGGCCCCTTAGCCTTGAACCTCTGCCCGGTTTCGACTGAGGAGAACAACTCAAGAAGATTACAAACCGCGCCCCTCCCCCCTTTCCTCCCTTTTTAGCCCGAGGAGAGATTTAGTGCTGAAAGGGGAATAAAAAAA
>VYZS01056889.1:0-32606 GCA_013400695.1 Neodrepanis coruscans | reverse complement strand
AAAAAAAAAAAAGAAACTTCTTTTACACTAGACCCCAACATGGGGAAAGTCATGCTGTTGGGTTTTTGAGGGTAGCTGAAGAGTTTGATGGATACCCAAAGCTTATGGATACCAACCAACTCAGCTGGTTAACAATTCTCCCTTTGCATGTGTGAGAGCCATATGATCCAAATGCTTTTTTATCCCTATAGAACTGAGGAAGAAACCTCTCTTCCCAGTGCACATCCCCATCAGACTCAGTGCTTAACACACTTACATAATTCCTTGACAAAAGGCATGAATTCCTGATTCTGGCTCAGAGGAAGAACGGAGCACTTGAACGGTGCTACAACAGCTGGGAAGCTGAAGAACTGAGGGAATAAAAGCACAAATAAATACAACTTTAATGATTAGGTCAGGCTCTTAGGAGGTGAGAGTAAGCTCTGGCTGAGGCTGGAAGCAGGGTGACTGTTCCAGGGGAATTCAAGAGTCCATGCATATGTAGCATATGCAGCTCAAAGGTTTTTAGCACCCTCCACAGACACCCTCAAAAAATGAAAATGTGCCAAAAGTGGAGGAAGATAATAAAATCTTTCTTAGCAATCAGCAAGGCATAAAAGGGACAGCAATTATGCACATGAGACATCCCACAATACAGAGCAGACTAGACTACACAGAAAGGAAATGGGTACTATGAAGGGTGGTTAAGTCCAAGATATTGTACTGCATGAGCAGTTTGGGATTGAAAGTAAACTTTGTCCTAACCCTGGGCTCCTGAACCTTGTTTTCCTCACTCATAACTGTATCACATCTTGTAGCACATGAAGGAGCACTGTTACATGTCTTTTCTACAGTCCAGCAGCCAGAAACAACAATAAGGAACCAGCACCAAGTTTCCAGTCAGCTTCCCATGGGCCACCAGAAATGGCACAGAGCATCACATTTGGGCACTGCCTGGAAGAGGCTGATGCTCTCTATGTAACACACACTTCCCTCTGGCCCCTTTGCTACAGCAAAGTTTCAGGCCAAGGTTTTAGGGGTGTTCAGAATCAGAGAAGGTTGAATTTCATGGCTGACTGAGGAAACAGTTAGTCCATTGTCCATCTTGCTGCACAGGAGTATGATTCCAGAAAAAGCAGCAGAAAGAAAGGAAATAAAACACTGAAGAGATGCCTTTCTCTGAGCAATGGGACACTGCCAAGTATGAATTCAGAAGGAGGAATTTCTCCCCACCTTGCCAGTAATACAGGGAGAGCCTCATGCACACAGAGCCCCAGAAAGCTCTCAGGGCACATCTAAAAATGACACATCCGCTGGCAAAATCAGCAATTCAACAGCCACCTGGGTTTTCCCATCTCTACTGGGCATTTATGGGTATTGTAGCCCTTTTTCTGGATGTTGCAGCTGGTTTGAGCTGAGGCCCAGCCACAGGAAAGCTCACCGTTCTCTGCTCGTCTCCTTCCCGGATGCGGAATGTGTGTTCAAACACTGTGTACATGATCCTTCCAATACCAAATGAGGGTTCAATTACATTTGGGACGATTTCTTCCACTGGAACACAAAATAACACATGTCACCATTAAAAATAGATTTAGACATGAAAAAGTTGTGGTTGCTGGTGCTGTCTTTCTGCTCAGAAGTTCTGATTACATGTAACTGAGTGCATGGAAATAAAAGGTTAAACATTCCTGCTCTAAACACAAATACCTGAAATAGAGATTTGGACTTAGTTCATGTATTTAGACTGTAAAAGAACAACTCAGGGCCCCAAATAACACTGCAAAACTTGTATCTGTGCAGATAAATCCTCTTCCAAAGCCTCATCCAAACTGTTCACTGGGAACAGTCCCTGCTCCACACCAAGCCACAAACCATGTCCAGGCATTTTCTGAGGGTGCTATTAGGCCCGGACCAAAGCCCTGCCAGAGAGTATAACAGCAACTAAACATCCTGGATGATGGCAGGGCAATGCCACCACCCTCCCTACTCTCCATCCCATTTGAAGTGGTGACAAAGCAAAGCCTGGCACAGCAGCAGCATCTGCTGTCTGAAAGGTACCCAGACATTTCAAAGGCTCAATAGCTGCAAGAACAAACACATTCTGCACATGCTACAAGTTGTTCTACTCCCTCCTATGAGCATTTCTGTTCCCAGCCTGGGGCAGGATCATGCACTAGTTAAGGATATGAACTGGGGAAAACTCTATCTCAGCCTCCAGCTCTGCCAAAGACTTCTCAAATGACCTTGAGTGAGGTGCTTACAGAGCTGGCTGGAAAGACAAGACTTCTCTGAGGAACTAAATCAGTGCATTTTGGAAGGTTACCTTCTAGCTCCATTTCCTATACCAGGACAAATGCCCTGTGGTGATGCAGTCACTGATGTGATTATCAGCTACAAGAGGAACTGACTGGACTTTTGAGCTTAAAGAGCCTGGTCAGGACAGCAGCCTGGAAGGCTGGCAGATGCCAGAGGAACTTGGCTCCAGGAAGCAGAGTGACAAGAGGAGCTCTGAGCACAGAGATCTGCCCAGTGCCCTCCCCACAGCCTGTCACAGCCCATCTGCTGTACTGCAGTGCACTCAAGAGATGAAAGCTCCCAAACCTTCCCAGCTCCTCCCTCACTGCAGCAACTCCTTCACAGCACCACGTGGACCTCACAAATCCTGGAATATGCAGCTGAAGCAGCACGATTATAACACATCACCCAAAGGCTACCAGTGGGTCAGTGAGCAGCCCAGGCGAGAAGTGGGCAGACAGGCCCACAGCAATGGTTATTGAAATCCCACTGCTATTTGAAAGCCTTCCAGCTCAAACAGGCAAATTTCAAGGAAATTACAGCTGGCATTTTTCCTATGCAGTGATACAATATTAACAGGATAATGCCACCAAGTGTATCACATTCAAAGTGATGATCAAGGAACAAAGAAACAAATTTACCATGTAATGTTTTCTGAAATCTCTTCACAGTAACCATGTCCTTTGTTAATACAAAAGTTTTCCCTTCAGTTTCAACAGTGAATTCCCTGGAAAGAAAAAAGAAGTCACTTAAAAGCTACAGAAATAAACAAACAAGTTATATTTCCTTAATTGCATCAGTTGGTTGATTGTAAGAGTGGGATGATAGAATCAAGGGCAAGCCCCCAGAGATGAAAGAAACATGTACCACACACATTAAAAGAAATTTGCATGAATAATAAAATTACTACATGTACATTAAAAGCAACCATTTCCATAATCACAGTGAACTTAGTTGTGGTTAAAAGCCTGAAGCAAAGTCATTTAGGAAGTGGAAAACTCTCAGGATGAAGCACATACAGCAAAGAGAAAAAGGGAGGCACACAAAGCAGGCACTGGCTGCAGACTGTACTATCACTAAAACCAGGGATTACTGCTTGTAACTCATATATTGAATCATTTCAGTGAGATTCTGGATGGACTAAATTCTCCGCGTTTGATGTGTGTACACCATATTCTGCAACGGTTTCTCTGTAACTGTTTTTTCTACACTTTCACACTCAGAGAGATGTCAAAGAAATAAATCTTAGCTCAGGGAAAAAGAGAAAGATGTAAATGTTACCACTCTGGAATGTATTAATTAATCCTACACCTTGTAGCATTTCAAGCAGGAAATTAAGGTGTTTTTTTTTATTACTGCACCATTAGCTTTCTCATACCACATGAGAAAGCTGTTGGCCTGCTTCAGCCAAATCTGACAACTATGAAGACCTCTTATATTTTCAGATCCTGCATGTGTCAGCAGTACAGGCAGCCAGGTCAAGGAAAAAACATACAAATTCCTGCCCCAGTAAGTCATAGGCTGTAACAGGTCCTAAAGCAGCTCACTAAACACTGGAGGATACTCCTGCAAGTTTTGGTTCTCATTTAACTGTTTTGTTCCATCAGTCACAGAATTTTTTTATTAATAATTTGATTTTAAAATTAAAATCAATCCTCAAACTAAAGCAGGGAAGCTGGTAAACACTTCCCACTTCACTATGTTTTTTGTCTTCTGGGATGATCCTATTAAAGCCCACACAAATAAAGATATATTGTGCACACACCAAGAGATACGTGGAAGGGAAGAGCACTAAAACATTTCAGATGACCCACACTGCCTTCTCTCACGAAGAAACTGTTTCAAGTGGCTCAAATAAATCCAGCAGCCCTTTGGAACCCACACCAGAGGTCTCAGAGCAGGGTGCCACACACACACAGCCAGCTCACCCTTTCTCATTGAGCAGCTGCTCCATCTCGGTGATGTAACACTCATCACACATGGAAAGGTATTCCATCACCACCTTTGCATCCTTCTTATAAGCTTTGCCAATGGCTCCCTTATTTGCCTCAAACTGAACAATGTTGACTGTTCTGTACAAGGCAGTTAAGGAGTTTTTGAGGACAGAAAGCAGGGCCTGGTTCTTTTTGCCGTGTCAAAGCTAATTGCTACACAACACAAACAAATCTCCTTCTCTGGATTAAGGAACTTCTCTCCAAGGGAAGAAAGGGACAATAAAAAATACCCACATGCCGAAATCTTTGCAGGTTACTTCCCCAAGTCATGCTGCTCTCTAGCTCTAGGTTTCCCTGTTAAATTTTCAGATGTAACTTTAAACAGAGCTGCACAGCTCTCCAACACATCTCACTGCCAAACCACTTCTCACTTCAAGAGAATCTGGTTTATTCTGAAAGGATATAGGTTCTTTGAGAGGCTTCTCAGCTATAAGAGGAACTTTGGTGGCACGGGCATGGCAGGAAAGGTCATAGCAGGAACGATCAGCACAGCCAACGATCTCAATCCAACCCTGAAAAAACAAAAGTGGAAGCTTTCACCAACTCACGTTTTTGTCCACTTAACCATCAAATATGTTTATTCACCCTTAAGCCCTCCCTGCTCCCATGGCTGTTTTTTCTACATAATTAGCTCTGTTACAATAAGCAGCCCTCACTCACTAGTTGTTCCTTCATTTGAATGATTCCATTTGTTACCAGAGGAAACGATCAGTCATTTAACCAGTGCCTGTGTTCAGGGCCAGGTTTTCCACATGGTTTGGCAGAACACAGCACTGTGCCAACAGCTCAGGGCCAGGGCCAGAGCACAGTCCTGTCACACACATGCCACAGGCACACAGACATCATGGCCCCAGGGTATCACTGCTCCCAAGCATGGGACAGACAGCAGGGAACCAGCCACATCAGAATAGCCAAAAGCCTGGATTATCAGCTGGTAGGACACAGATCACACACAAGGGAAGCTCTTTTTTTCAACACTTGAGCAGTTATGGCAAGGAGGAATCTCATCACCATTCACACAGAATTGATGAAGCCTTCTCAGACTTGCAGCAAATACAACCTCCCTCTGGGGTTTTTAAAAGACAATCCCATATAAGAAAAGGCTCATCAGCTGCTTCCCATTCACTCTGTCACTTCAGTGTGGACATACAGGCAGCCAGATGCTGTGTGGTTTTTCAGTCTGCAGGGGTATAGCAAGGTGTCAGGAAAGGTATGGGAACAGAAGAAACCCATGTGCTTAAAAAATCACGATGTTCCAGAACATCTTGGGGAATGTTTACAGAAATTAAACCCTCAGGGTAATGTAGCTACTTCCCAGAAAACACAAAATACAAGTTTATGTGGTTACTCAACCTGGAGAGAAGACAAGGGTCTGGGGAGACCTTAGAGCCCCTTCCAGTACTTAAAGGGGCTCCAAGAGATTTGGAGAAGGACTTTGGACAAGGATATGGAGTGATAGGACAAGGGGGAATGGCTTCACACTGGCAGAGATCAGGTTTAGATTAGGAAGAAATTCTCTCCTGTGAGGGTGGCGAGGCCCTGGCACAGGGAGCTGACTTGTCCCCTTAGTCCTGGATTCAGAATATTTCCACTGCCCTAAGTGTGTTCACACCAGTTTGGGGCTGGACAGAAACATCACATTCACAGCCCTAACTTGAAAAAGCAAAGAAACAAACCAGCTCTCTGGCAGGGACTGCTCCTTTCTGTCTTCCCTCTGCCACTTACATAGGATGTTTTGGACTCTGCATCCCAGCAGTCACAGGCATAATGAGCCATCTCATTCTCCATGTGCTGTCGGAAGCGCAGCTTCTCCGGGGACACACCGACCTTGGTGAGGAAGAGGTAGATTCTGCCGATGAAGTAACCGAGAACGGAGTTATTGATCACACCCTGGGGAGGGAAAAAGCGGGAAGGAAACACTCACATTAATTCCCAAGGAAACAGCATCGTGATTTGTTGTATTCCTGCAGACAACCTGACACATCACTGACAACACTTGATGCCCCTGCCTGTGGTAAAGCACTATGTCTCCCCTGAAACTACTACATCTTCTCAAATTCACCTCCTGCCACTGGCACTATCTCCATCTGAACAAATAGTAAGTCATTGTTACTCCGGGACTCATCACTCATTGTCTCTGAAAATCACCTACTTGTAAATACTCCACTGTGTGCAGCAGTGCAGTCACTGGCATTACAACAGCTGCACCCTACAGTTCACAGCTGCAACACAACAGGGGGGTGGTGTTCTTTTTTGGGGGGTTGTTTCTGAGGTTTTTTTGGTTTGTTTAGGATTTTTTTTGGGGGGGGGGGGGGGAAGGTGTGTTTTGGTGGTTTTTAATTAAGTGGTTTGGGGTTTGTTTTTTTATTTGGGGTAGAAGGGGTTGGTCAACTTACCCATTCATAACTAGATGGATCAGACAGTGAAACCCCATCATGTAAGACACATACCAAAGGGGGTCAGCAGCTGAATATTAGGATTTCCAGTTAGTGGTTGTATTAATGGAGTGGAGTTTAACCTCTAACCACTACCCCAGTACCACCTGCACCCTTTCTGTACTGGTAACAAGGACCAGGCCTGGATCTCAGTCACATCAATTCACTGAGAATAACCTATTTTTAAGGCTGTGAGCAAACCCCACCTGGCACCAACACAACAGACTGTAATTTAGCCTTGAGAGCAATGTTCCAAAGCTTGCAAGAAGAAGATTACCTGTTGGACAGCATCTCCCAGCCTCATCACGTGGGCAGACTGCCCACTGACCTGGGCCTTGGCGGAGTACAGGAGGATGTTGAGATCTGCCACGTTCTGAAACTTGGGGTGGTTTTTCTCACTGGGATCCACAAAGTGCTCAATTTCTGCCATGGTGAATTCCCTAATGAAAACAAACAAATGTGCTTTAAATGTTTCATGCATTAGTCACATCTCTAATAAATGTTTATGCTTCAGCCTCTCATGAGCAAGTCTGTAGTTTAAAAACATAGAGAAACCCAGAGCCAACACAATGTACAGACAGGAACATGAAAATAAAATTTTCTACAAATACATCTAGAGCTCTCCAGGCCATGGTTAACATCCCTGCGAATCAGAGCAGAGAGTACCACCTTTGGAAATACTTCCAGAAGTTCTCTGGAGTTTTTTTCCAGACTGCTGTGATGCCTGTATTAGAAGCATTTGTTCCGTTCCCTCCAGGGTCAATGAAGACTAATCTGCTGATTAATTCAGTAGCCTTAACTCATGTCAGAGGTGCCAAAAATAACCAGGTTAAGGTGATAATTTCTTGAAGATAATAAAACTGCTACACTCAGCAATGGTGTGCTTTGTGTTTTAAGAACTTGTCTTCATCACATCTACACTCATGGATTGATTCTGAGTCTTCTTGCTTGAAATCACTTTCCATTGAATTAGCTCATTAAAAGGAACCTTTAAAAAAGCTCAAGGTAATCATTAGCTGTAAATCACAGCCAACAGGATGTAATTTGCTATGATTGCATAATAACAGTCTCCAATAAATGTGCCACAAGCACATCATTTATATTTGACTGAAAAGTATTTCAGTGAGAAAAGTTCTCATTTCCAGATGTGCAAGAGAAAAGAGGAGGACTGAGAAAATTCCAAAGAGTTCCCTTTGTGCCTCTGCCTCAGTGACATTTGTGGCACCACATTAATCAATTACCAAGTTTACAACACGTACTGCTTGTTCCAAATTATATGGAAGAGATTCTCAATCAGAATAAATCAGTTAAAATACAGAGATTATCCTTAATTAAATGCAATCATCACTTTTATCCCGAGATAGAACTGAAAGAAATTCTCTGTGACCCTGAGCTTTCCTGCCTGACTGATCTTGTGACACAACCACACGTTCTGAGTCAGGTTCTCTCACAACCTCCTCTCTGGAGTAGGTTGTAGAACTGCAGAGTCTGCAGGGCTGAGACAAGGAAATATTGCTGCAAGGTCAAACATGTTTTAATTTCAGTATTACAGTAAATTGCATGAACAATCAAACAACTGCATGAAGTAATCAAACAACTAAAGTCCTGTAGAGAACACAGCCACCACTCACATGATTCATTTAGACTATGATGGAAGCCAAATTCTGAGTTTATTTCTAATACTACAACTATTTCAGAGATCTTACTTCAGACAAGACAATCTTAGATTTCTGTACTTAAAACCTTAAATGTGAGTCTGTTTGTGAACCCTCAGACTCACTGGGCACATGATCAGGATTCCTCTGGGAGAAAGCACTGGAGTGAAACAATCCTGTGCAAACACTGGAACAAAACATGCTCCCAGGTAGCATCTGTTGGAAGAGAAAGTTTGCAGTACCTCACTCTGATAAGGCCAGAACGGGGTGAGATTTCATTCCTGAAGGAATTCCCAATCTGGGCAGCAGCAAAAGGCAGTTTGCCTTGGTTGAATTCCAGAAGACGTTTGAAGTTGAGGAATATTCCCTGTGCAGTTTCTGGCCTCAGGTAGCTGACAAAAGATGGGGGAGAGGGAAAAGCAGAAAGATAAAAGGATGGGGAAAGAGAGGAAAGAAAAACACAGTTAATAGAAAACTTACAGGGGAAAGTTTTTCTCTTGAGGCTTTTAATTTGACACAAATCAATGAAGCAACAGGCTGAAGGGAAAAAACCAAACCAACATCAGCTGCAGTCCAAACACTGCACTCCACAGGTACTCCCAAAAGTAAACTGGGCGACTTGGCCACTTTCAAGATGCAAGCATGGAATGGGAAAAGGTGTTTTCAGTGAAATACAGTGGCCAGTGACATCAAGGAGGTCACATGCAGCCTCCTTGCCTTTCCTATGGGGGCCTGTGCTGTTCCAGCCTGCTCACAAACATGGGCTGTGCAGGCAAACCATGACTACAGCTGGGAGGGGTTTCAATGTAAGGCCAGTGATTAGTGAGTTCCTCAGAGAATACAACCTACACAGACCATTCCACCACACACTGGAGAACACAAGCAATATGCAGCTTTTATTCCATTGCAGAGCACTTGCAAGAATTTTATTCTCTACTCTTCAGTGAAGGTTTTGGTTTTAGTTTTGAAGACCTCCAACTCAAGGCAACAACCTCTACACTCTTACACACATAATATTTATGCTACAACTGGATCATCCTGCTAAGTAACTTCATCCTCAGACAGGTTACTATGAAGTAGGTTTCCTACAGCCATGAATTTGATGACATTTGCAGACCCAGTCTTAACTGGTTTTATGGAAACTACTCCCACCATCAAGGTCCACATAGTCTGGGTGCTTCAAGTATTTTCATGATTCTGCAACAGCATCTTGTTTCTCCTGCCTTTCACCAGGAAATTCTCTCCTGTGAGCCGGATTTGGAAACAATTTCTCAAGAAGAAATTGCATATTTCCATCCTGGTGAAATTTCGTTTTTATTCCAAGTGATCTACAGAGCAGGGAGAGTGTGAGCAGAATGAGATTAGTACCTACCCAGGCATGTTTCCCCCAGGCCCAATGGAGGTCTTGAACATCAGATTGAAAGAAACAGGAGGGGACAGGTCATTCCCAGTGACAGGAGACTTCACATTGTAGTTCACAAAGAGATCTGCAAGTTCTTGCTGGCCATAATTGTCCAACTAATATCAAAACACAGGAGAATTATTTTAATTACTAGACAAGGGAGCAGGAATTAATGATGTCCTCTTCATCTTTTACTGAGCATGATCCACAGCTCTGAATCACCTGCTCAAAATATTCCCTTTTAACCTGAATTTTCAAGCAAGCTAAAGTTTGAACCAATGACAGAAGGACACACTGCAAATTTACAAACCCACTTTAGTAATACAGGTCCAGGATTCAGTCATATCACAGGAAGCCTGAGCATAAGAGTGGGTGTAAAGCAGAAGACAAGTCACTGGGACTGCACACCACCCACCAGAAGCTTCTTTTGAACAGTTTCAGCTAAAACATGGGGAGCTCTATGCTGAGAACAAAAAAAAATACAGCAGTGAGAGAGAAGAAAGCTAAAATTTCTGCAGGGCTTTGTTTGCACTCATTTCTCTTTCTTCTGCTGCATGAACCACAATATTCAGGCTATGCATTAGATGCTCTTTTAGAATAGGTCTCCATTTCAGTTAAGTAGAGCTAACCTGCAGCTCAAGGCTTCTGGGTGAGAGATTTTCCATTTGCTCCAAAAATAACTTGGTAATGACAAGATGCTTTCACAAGTGGGACAACACCAGCCCAAAACCCTACCTTTTTTCCTTTCTCTGGAAAATGGGAATCAAGCAGTAGTAGAACCACTGATCTATCTGCAGCCTAACTGCACAAGAGCATAATTTCTGGCATTGTTTTTTGCATTTATGCACCAGCCTTTTGCATATGTACCTTTAAAAGCAGTTCCTGGACCTCAGTAAAGTATCTATACTGAACAGTACAGCAAGAATTTAACACAAGTCTAAAATCAAATGACCTGCTTCTAGCATTAAATGTCCAGAGAAACAGGATATAAAAAGAGCTTATTAATGGAGAGATTTCTCTAAAGGATGGTCAAAGTTCAGCACTGTAGTGTGAAAAACCTAATGACAGCTGCTCAGAGATGCAAAACACTGGCAAAGGAAGTTTCTCTTTCTGGAAGAAAGCATTCATTTTATGCATAGCTCTGGAAGCATTTATCCTGGAAGTCATGAGTACAAACACTAAAAACAAAGTAAGAAAAATAAATGAGAAAAATAAAGGCCAATGTCTGTACAGCTGCTCTGGAATGTCAGCCTGAGCACCAACTATTCTCACAGTAAACACAGGAAAAAAATCTGTGCAGGGTGATAGAGACAGAAGAACAAATCTCAAGGGCTTCAAAGCTGAGACAGCTTCAAAACATACCAATTCAGTGCTAAGCTGATTCAGAAAACCCTGACAAAACTTCTCATCCATCTCTGTCCCTTTGTATGACAAACCTGCAGTGTCAAAGTAAAGGGCTTTTTGCCAGGGTGTGAAGTGGAACAGAGCAGAGCAGCTCCAAAGACTGAGCCCCAGCCCCAGCCCTTCCAATCCAACAGTCAAGAGACTAATAAAATAGCAATCTCCAAAATGGAAAGAGGGAGATGTGATTAACCAGCAAGCTCAAGTAAGTTTTCAGTATTTGAGAGCATGTAAAGGCCAACATGTACCTCTGAGGTAAACACTTCTGAGCATCTCCAGGACCAGAAAAGGGACACAGCCTCTCTGGACTTGGTGCATTGCATTTCCTCTGTCACACACACCCCCCCCTGGAGCACCCACCTTCCTGTGCAGGCACCTACCTGTGTTAGAACATTTTCCATTTCTGCCTTTTTCTCTGCTGTGCACTTCTTGTCAGACATCAGCTTTTGCAGGTGAGCTGCAAGTAAGAAAAGTAGGTCAGGAATTTATATTGCAACTCCATCACTGACCCCACTCCAAAGCTTAACAAGGTGTATGTTCACAGCTTGTCTTAACAGTGTCCACCAGGTAATTCCCCTCATGTCATCAGTGCAATGGTGACCTACAATCCACTGTACTGATGTGCCAAGGGAAAAACAACAGGTCCTTATCCAGTTTCTTTCCAATATTATTCCTCTAAACCCAAGCACTGGCTTTGCAGTCCCTGCCTCCTTGTTTTCTTTCTATACAGACTAGAAATTAAAGGCAATGTCTGATCCCAAGCCAGCAAAGCTAATTTTATCCCAATGCACAGAGACAAGCAGGGAGTGGGTGCAGTGAGGTTAGACTGGATTCCACCTCACAGCATAACACCCTCCCTGAGACACAAAGGCAGGCAGTGATGCCAAGACTTCCCATTCCTATTTGAAAAAAGCAATTTTAGTCAGTAACAGTTCAGTTTGGCAGTAACAGCAGGTGGCTGTTCACCAGGGATGGGCTGAAGAGACAGGGGCACTGTCTCTCTCTTTATGAGGCTGTTCAGTGTGCAAAGGAGGCAGATGGGGTCCTTTTGAGCATTTTTTTAACTAAAAAAAAATAAATTCTAAATGAATATTATGAAAAGTGCTTTAATGCCAATATAGATTGTTCTACATGCTTAACTTCCAAGGAAAAGGCTCAAAAACTCACAACCCACTTAAACAGAACAATCCTTCCTTTCACAACGGAGCTGTACACGAAAAACTTTTTAAACAGGTTTATTTCTCAGATTCTTTCATGCCACTTTCTTGTTGTTTTCTTAAATTTTAATCAGTAATTAGAAGGAAGTGTGAGGACTTGGCAAATCAATAAATGCCTGAAGTCTATTTCTAAGGTACACATGATAGTCAGCAACTGCCATGTAACTGACTTTTGAAGGAAAAACATGTTCTGACCCCTTAAATCATTTTTCAATATTGAAAAAAAACAAACTCAAGAAAACCAGAACACACTGGAGCACAGAAATATTGTTATACAGGGAGTCCTCAGTTTAGACAGCAAAGAA
Source organism: Neodrepanis coruscans (assembly GCA_013400695.1). Taxonomy (NCBI): domain Eukaryota; kingdom Metazoa; phylum Chordata; class Aves; order Passeriformes; family Philepittidae; genus Neodrepanis; species Neodrepanis coruscans. The sequence continues at coordinate 19,923 of VYZS01056889.1, read as the reverse complement.
ATCTTTTATGGCCTGATGACACTGGATTTTATAAAAAAGGACACAACTATGTTTTCACTAAAAGCCCTGTACCTCATTTAAGACACTAACAGAGCTCACAGGATCTTCACTATGGTATGATTATTAACCACAAACACAAGAATGGAAGACTGGCTACATCAATAGGCCTTCCTTGAGAAAGATTCTCTTTTTCAGTGTTTTGTACCACTGCAAAAAATCCCCAAGCCCACTCACCCTTGGAACAAAAATCAAACCTTTTAAGAGATGATCAGCACGAAAACACTCCCCATTTTTCACATCTTTCACCATGAAGTCAGCAAACTTGTCTACATGGCCAGAAGTCCTAGGAAAGATAACACAAACAAAGGAACATGACAGCTGCTATGAGAGAGCCCCAGGTAATGTGTGATCCCAGTGGGCAGATCATTATCAAAGAGAAGTCCTTCAAACTGCAGGCTCACTCCTGCTTCAGATAATAGATTCATGTTAACAGCAGCAGCATCCCCCAGAAAAATCTGATCTGTGACAAGTATCAATACATCAGAACCTTAAGATGTGTCACTAAGATGACACTTTGCCTTTAGGAACTGCCATCACCATCAAAGCAAGCCATGGCTGCAGCGGTGAGGATCCACCAGGAATTCAGGTGGACAGATTCCCAGTGTTTTATACCAGGGATCCACGAGGCCTTCAGTGCCCAGGGCTACAGAAGCATCATTTGCATTCAGAGCTCAATTAACACATTGCATGGTGCCAACCCTCCACAGAGAAGGGAAGGATGGTCAGGCTGGCTGCTGTCCTAAACTATGACTCAGGTGTCCCACATTTAGACAGGTCACCTAATCCACTTTCTTATCTTCTTAATCTTCTAGAAAAAAGAATAATAACAATTTCTTACCTAATGGGACTGCTACAAGACATTAAGGCATTGGACTTTAGACATGTGTCCCACTGTTTTCATGTATTTATGGCTCAACAGCTTCTCACACTGACCTATGCACTGGTATCTAATTACTTTGCACTGCAGCAAGGTATGAAATTGGGTGACCCAGTCTCAAGATCCCTGTGGGTAATTTTACATAAGACCATTAAAAGGAACTATGACCAGAAATGATGTGCTGCAGGGGAAAAAAACCATCATATTTACTTCAGAACTGGCTCTGGTGTGAGCATAGTGCAGTCAATCTCCAGGATTTGCTCTTCCTGAATAAAGTGATGTCTCCATGCCTGGATGATGTTGTTCTTCAAAGCACACCCAACAGGCCCAAAGTCATACAGACCACTGACACCTGCCAAGAGAAAAAGGGGGAAAAAATAAGGAAGAGTTGTGAGATTGTACAAACCTGTGTTGTTTGGAGATGCCCTTCCTTTCCTTCTCAGTGTTTCCATCAGTTGGTTTCATTTCATGAGCATGAAGCATCAGCTTCTCTGTGCTAAAGAGATTATGGGATGTGTCTCCCTGTAGAGAGAGCTCTTTATATCCAGACCCATGACATAAAGGCTGCAAATAAACTCTGTGAAGCACCCACCACCACCTCATACACAAACCAGCACAGTTCAGCTGCAGAGCACTGGGGCATCAGGTCCTGGCAGAAGCTGAAACTGATAAATACCTGCAACAACCACTCTAAAATCCACCAGCAAATGACATTTTGTGGAGTTTTGTGGGAGCAATCTCTCTGAAGAAGGAATCTGAATACAGAAAAAGTAGTCCTCCATGAGCTGAAGCAGTATGTTATTGTCACTAATAACACTTATCACCAGTTTAGCCACAAAGATTAAAAAAAATAAATTAAAAAAGCTAATAAAGCAACAGAGCATTTGTTTTAGTATCCAAGGTGAAAGAGCAACAACCACTGTGGTGCCTCCTGAGATGTTTCTATCAGCCATGTGAAGAGGTTTAGCAGCCACATTTATTCAGCTGTGCCACAAAGTTCATTGACACAGTTCACTTTGGTCACAGGTTCTAAAGTTCACAGTGGATCTGAGCATTATTGATCTGAGGAACCATCTGGGCCATTCTCTTGAGAGTTCATGAACCTTGTGGGTCCCTTACAGCTCAGAATAGTCTGTGATTACTTTGCCAAGAAAAGCTCAGACAGACATGAATGATTTTGAGGAAATAAGCTCCAAACACCTCAGCCCATCTTCTAAAATTCATCCCCAAAGTCCAAACATTCAGGAAGGACAAAGTGAGCTCCCCTTCCAACCCAGACACTTTAGGAAGGGAGAACTCCTGAAAGACTTACAGACTCAAACAAGAAAGTTAAAAGCCAACTTTAAAAAAAAAATCTTTTATGTTGCATTTATATAAAACTGCAAGAGTACAGCATTTCACACAGCTAGAAAGACCAGAACATTTGCCTGAAGGGATTAAAATGTAAATTTCTGCAAACCCATACCTCCATAAATAGAAAAGGCTTGATCATAGAAAAACCTCCTTTTCAGAGTGTCTTCCATCTTAACTCTGTCCACAATGTCATCTTTGGGCTGTAAGGCCAGTTCCTACAAGACAAGCAAACCAAAATCAGTGAACAGGTCTCGTTCCTGGCAGGAGGAGAAATCCTGTCCACCCACCACTGTGAGTCAGAAGGTCTGTAAGGACCACTTTGAAGCAAAAGCATCCTGCCAACACGCTCATTTTCCCAAGAGGAACAGTACCACTGAGATTCAAGTGCTCAGTTACACACACCACTGTCTGAATGCCGCACTTCAGGCACTTGAGGTGGACTCATGACCTAACTTTCAGACAAATAAGCCTGAGCTAGTTACCCTCAGCTTTCCTCACAATCACTGCAAAGAAATGCCAATTTCCAAAGCAATTCTTCTGACCTATTTCTCTCTCCTGACTATGAAAAGAGCTTCAAGTGACCAGCTCAGACTACACGTATCTAACTCTTGGCATGTATGAGCCTTTCAATGAAGTGCTCCTCACATTAAAGAATTTTGAAGATTATAAGATTATATGAAGATTGTGTTACATGAAGATTATAAGCACCATCATCCTTGTGCTCTGCCAAAGGGGTTTATTTAGATATTCCTTGCACAAGTACCTATTTGCAAAATGTAAATGTATTTCATAAATGTGCCCCTCTGCACTCAGAAAATTTAGTTGCAGAGTAGTACCTTAATGCCCTGATCAGACACTGTCAAAATGTTTTACAGCAGACTCATTACTCTATCTGAAAACTTATGATTTTTGCCATCAAATCCAACAGTCAGGCCAACAGACCTAGAAGATTTTCTTCAAGAAAGATGTTTTGATAATTAGAGAGTTAAGCCAAGAAGTTCAATAAATTCAGGTGCTCCTAAGTGGCTCACAGTATCATTTTGAACAGCCTTTTGGTGACAAAAAGTATTGTATGTCCATTTATTTCAAACTTTTCCTTTTTTACCACTTCTAAAGACAAATAAACGTGGTCCAGTTTTAAAAGCACTGTACCTCTGCTGCTCCCATGAAGCAGCAGAAGCCAAGAAGAAAGAGAAAGCATGAGAAAGAGGCATAAATATGCTTATAAACATATTCACAAATAGAAGGCATAAAGTGCCTGTGTTAACCTTTGAGGGGAAGAAAGACCCTGGACAGGAGCAGAATCCTCTACTGACTTATGAAATGGTTTGAGGACATAAAGCCAAGGAATTTTAAACACTCAGTCACTCCACCCTGCTGAAAGCTTCAAATTCAGAGCTGCTCTGCTGTCTTTCAATAGGAATCACAGGGATTGAGAACCAGCAGCAGCTGCTAAAGCAAGGAGCACTCACACTGCTGCCTCCTCCAAAAGGTGCAAGTGCAGTGCCTTGCTGGGAACACCATCAGGACAGACACCCCCCCATCCTGGGGAGCTGCACTCACAGGGGCAGGAGCTGCATTTGCAGGGTCACTCTTGCGCTGACAGCCCACACAAGTTGTGTAAGTGGTGAGCACTCCTCCCCACTGCATCCTACACTGCCAACACTAAGGTGGGGCTCCCAGGGACTCCCAACCTGCCTGGCTACATCTCCCCAAGCTTCTGAGGGCTGGGAAACAGAACTGGCAGAGAGCAGCACCTGTTTGTCTCACAAGGCTCTGCAGGACACCCAGGGTCAGTGGGTTTCAGTCCAGGTGCATTCCCATTCTCACAGTCAGGCAGCTGCAAGCACTGGTGCATTTATTTATTAATTCCTTAATTTTTAAGGGCACCACCAAAGCACAGCTACAACCATTTTTATACAAAATACAACTCAGAAGAGCCTTGCAGTTTTCTGGGTGAATCTACCCACCTAACTGTTTTTCAGCTTCAAGGGTTTCTTTTTGTTGTTTTAGTCTGGGAAGGGGGGGCAGCTCACAGGATAAAGAAGTATATTTTACTTGTTTATTGATCTAAAGACAAAACAAACTTCAAGTTCCACCGTTTCATTTGCATAAAGAATCCACGCAGTAAACAAAGATGAGTGACATATACACTCAATTTCAGCTTTGATTAGGGACAACCTGAACTGGTATTTATTTGTTTGCACACTGATTTAATGTTGAATTAGTGTAACAGATAAAGAATGAAATCCCACTAGTTGGAAACCTGCAAACTACTTCAGGAGTGATTCAGTCTACCCTGCTGTGACTGTTTAGCCCAAACCAATAGTGCCAAAAAGAACGAACTGAGATTTCAAGGCCTTTCAGACAAAACTGTGGAACTCAAAATTTAATTGCCAGACTCACCTTTGCTTCTAGGACCCTCTTCCGAGCTTTGAGCTCTGCTACAGCTCTGTCAATATCCACCTGGGGAGCCTTCTCTTCCTTCAGCTTCCTTACCAGCTCTCCCTAGAAGGAGACAAGGAATAATACACAGATTCATTCTTTGAATGCCACAGACAAAAGCTCTCCTTCTTCCAGCTCCCCTGGCAATCCAAAAGGAGGTTTTTTCTGCTGTCTCCTCACTCTCCACACAGGTCTCCAAAGGCTGCAAGTGAGAAACACTTGTGCATTTGAGAGTTAGCAGAACTAAACATTCTTAGAGAAACTCAAGCACCCCACACTATTGTTAAATCCCAGACCTGCTGTTAAATCTCAGTGTGCAAATATTCTCCTCTGTGTACAGTGGATTTCCACAAATTCCTGTTTCAGTCTTTGAGGATGCACTAAGTGGATTCTCAGATGGTGACTACAGGCTTTGTGCTCCCCTTCTCTGCAACTAGAAGGTTCTACTTCTACCCTACTAGAGGGTAGAAGGCTTCTCTTCCTTCTACCCTCTCCCTTTTCTTCAAACCTTAGAACCATTCCAGACTTCCTTTGTCCCATCTGATCAAAACTGGCCAGTTAAGAACACAAATGTTCAGTAGAAGGTCCCACAGAAGACAGACACTTTTAGCCTAATGTCTAAGAAGAAAAGACATTCCATTATATATAAAAACTGTTGTTGTTTTTAAAACCTGATCAGTAACTCCCGAGAAAGAACAAAATTAAAGAAAAATAAATATGCCTTTGAAAAAAAAGCCCAAATATTTCAGAGCAGCAAAACCCTGCAGTGGGTTTACACCAGATCTTGACCTGAGTCAATCCACCATCACCTTGTCACCACAAAGGCCTCTTTGCCCTGTGGGGATGATCCTCCCCTTTCACCCCAGGGAGGGCTCAACCCCAACCCCATTCTTTTCTGAGCATGATCCTCAGCAGTCATGCCCAGCTTATCAATGAACTGGGAGATAAATGAATTAAAAGTCTTCAAATCCAGTTTTCTTCAACCAAAACCAAGACCTAGTTTGAATTACTGAGAAGGACAAAGGAGCTGGAGGAAAAAGCATAGAGATGTCAGTGCCTCCCAGTGAGATGTTCTAAAAAGGAAGTTCAGCAAGTTCAGCATTTGCACCTTGCACTTCTCCACTAAAAAGGGGGAAAAAAGAAAAAAAAAAGGAAAATACCCCACAATCCATAGAGATTACAATATTTCCACAAAACCAGCTTCTTCCTAAATTCTGGGCTTTCCTGACATTAATATCACAGGTAACTTAGAAAGCAAAGAGAGGAGATAACACAGATTGCCATTCTGTAATCAGATTTGAAAAACTGAAAGTACTCCAGAGACTGAGGGGTTCAAAGGCTAATTTTATTAATAAAAGAAGGAAGTCTCCAAGGACTGCATTAAAACAAACACACACAATGAGAAGAAGGAAAAATAAGATCCTGTCAGGCTCCTTAACCCTATCGGCTACAAAAATACACCAAATCTGCTGTTTCCTTCCTGTTAACTACTTATACCAAAATGTGAGAGTTTCACTCTGGGGCTGAGGACTCCAATTGCCATTCCTGGGTAAACGTGGCAGAGGGAGGGATCTGATCTGGAGGGCTTTTTTTTTTTTCTTTTTAAAGTAGTAAGTCCAAATTGCCTTTGTCAAGCCGGGGGGTCGACAGCGGCAAAACAATCCAAGGCAGCAGCAAAGCAGCTACTGCTGAGTCAACAGAGCCCTCACCCTGCTCACTGCTGAGCATCCAAAAGCAGCACACAGCAACTCTTTGTCCTGACCTATAAGTAAGACACACTCAGACATACGCAAGAAAAAAAAAAAATGCAACCGAGACAAATAATTACGTTTGCTGACAGGACGTAATTTAATTAAAGCTTCGATCCTGAGCCCAGCCCAGAGGAGGAGTGCACAGCAGCACTCGATGTGGCAAATTTTGCTGCAGCTTTGTCCCACAGACCAGCAAAGCAGAGAGGGATCCACCCCTGGATCACGGCAGCTTATTGCATCAGGCACTGCTGCAGGAAGATAGGCTGCTCACTCTCCATAGGCTGAGTCCCTTAGGTTTAATTAAACTCCTTCTCCTGGAGCTGACAGACACAGCTCCCTGCACGGAGAGGTATCAACTACCCCAACCCATGGTACTCCCTCCCTTTCCTCTCGGGCAAACATCTCAGGGAATTACTACAGTCAGCTGCACAATACGTGATGTGTGGCCCCAGCTACACATATTTACCCACAAACCTTCCCTTGGCACCCCACACTCGTGTTCCAAGCCCAGAAAGAAGGGGGGGCGTCGACACTTTGAAGGCAAATGACAGCACCCAGGATTTTAAACTAAATAAATTGGCTGGTTCTAGAGATCATCGCTTTATTTACAAGCAGCTCCCTTGCCAAGGCATTATGCTGTACAGTGATTCATAATAAAAACTCAGTGAAGTGCTGGCATAATTAGAGGGCCATAAATCCACTCATTTAATGGGAAAACACAAGCACAAATCTGGGAATACAAGGGACACACTCGTAGCTATGTGTGTAGCTAAGGAGAATAATATGGATCCAGCCACTTAAAGGAGGCACATGGGGAATCCACAGGGACAGGTAAAGAAGGGAACAGGGAACTCCACGAGCTCCACTGTCATCAGTGCACACTGCAAGGATACCCAGGTTTACTCAGGAAATTAAAATACAACCAAATCCTTCTCAAGTAAGAAGGATGCTAAAGATGGGAAATGGGAACAGAATGTGATGCAGCCCCAGCTAAAAGGAGACAGCACCTACCCAGGCAAATGAGAGTGATGAAATGGAAAATATGCATAGGAATTAAGGTGCCTTTACCGCATCAGCCAAACACGCAACTCCAAAGAACGTCATTTACCTCCGAAACCCAACACAAACTCAGCTCTAAAGGGACATCACCGTGTGACCCCCTGGGATGAGGAGACATTTGGGGGCTGTTTTACACAGAGAACGCGGAGAAGGGCTCGAAACCAGGACACAGGGAGCCGCGGCTCGGGCACAGCGGGCACATCCAGCCCGGGGAGGGGACACCCAGGTAAGGCTGACGCACAGCCCCAGCTCTGCCCAAGACGGAGGGCAGCGACAGGGCCGGCTGGGGAACCCGCACCGGCTCCCGCACCCCGCGGGGCACCGCGAACACCCCGCACCGGTAGGGGGGACACCCGCGGGGACCCGACCAGGGATTCGGGGATGCGCCGCGACCCCTCGGGCAAAAACCCTCGGGGAGGGGCAGCGCGGGGGAACCTCCCGCACACCCCCCCGACCCCCCGCCATCCCCCCGCGTTACCTGCTGCCGCACCGCGTTCCGGAGCGGCGCCAGCAGCGCCTCGGCCTGCGGGCCGTCCATGGCGGGGGCGGCGGAGCGGAGCGGGCGGGCGAGGCGGCGCAGCAGGGCGGGCAGGGCGCTACGGGGGAGCGGCATGAGCGGGAGGAGGGGGCGGAGGACGGGGAGGAGCGGCGACCGCCTCCCGCATGATGAAATCGCGCCCTGGGTAAAGCGCGGCCGGGCCCCGGCGCGGCACTTTCCGCACGGGCAGCGCCCGCAGATTCGGCACCGCGCGGGGCAGCCGGGGATGGGGATGGGATNCAGGGCGCTACGGGGAAGCGGCATGAGCGGGAGGAGGGGGCGGAGGACGGGGAGGAGCGGCGACCGCCCCCCGCATGATGAAATCGCGCCCTGGGTAAAGCGCGGCCGGGCCCCGGCGCGGCACTTTCCGCACGGGCAGCGCCCGCAGATTCGGCACCGCGCGGGGCAGCCGGGGATGGGGATGGGGTGCGACGGGACCGGATGGGATGCGACGGGACGGCACGGCACGGCACGGCATGGCATGGCATGGCACGGCATGGAGCGGGAACGGCTCCCTCGCGCGGTGCGAGTGGGGAACGGCGAGACCCACACACACGCACACACACACAGAGGCGACAGGCGACACACAGAACACCCCAAATTGTGGCTGTACCCCATGGGGGGCACCCCGCTGTCCCTGAGCATCTTCCCCCGCCCCGGGGTACAGGGGTTTGCGTGTGGCAGCGAGCACTGCAACTCTGATGGTGTCCGTGTGATACCTGTGCCCTCCCCACCCGGTGACACATGTCACACACACAGGTGTAGCTGTACCCGGGAGGGGGGACATACACCCCACTGTGACTGAGCACCTGCCCGGTCCGTACCGGGGCTCGCATTTTGCCCCCGTATGTGTGTGGGGCAGGGTGGTACCTGTTCCCATTCCTTCAGGTGACACATGGCATCCCCACAAGTGTAGCTCCACCAGAGTGGGGGCACCCCACTGTCCCTGAGCAACACCCCGCAGTCCACACCTGGGCTTCAGTGGTGCGTCCCTGTGTGCGCATGGGGCACGGTAATACCTGTCCCCCAGGTGACACATGGCACCCCCACAAACATAGCTGTACATGGTGTGGACACACACCCTTGTCCCTGAGCATCCCCCAGACCCACACAAGGGCGTGGGTGTGGCGGGGAGCACTGCACAGAGAGGTACTTGTCCCCACTCCAGGTGACACAAGGCACCCCCAGAAGTGTACCTGTCTTTGGGAGGGGGACACCCCACTGTCCCTGAGCAGCCCCCCCTGAGCAGCTTTTTACTCCACGTGCACGGGAGTACTGTACCCCCATTTTTGTGCGTGCAGGGCAGGGTGATACCTGCTCACTCCCACCCCCGGGTGACACATGGCACTCCAAAAGAGTATCTGTCCTTCAGGGGGGCACACACCCACTGTCCTTCAGCTTTCCCACGGCCCCACCACAGGGCTCTGCAACACCAGCCCTCACTCAGGCCACCTCAGCAGGGTGTCCCCTTGACCCAGAGCCACATGTCCAGCACGTGCCCCCGGCCCTGGGGCAGGGACATGCTGGGGGCCGAGGGGAAGCAAGGAGGGTTGAGGGGGGGGATGTTATTTTTTCGATCAGTTGCAGCGTTTGAGCTCCAAAGGCTTTGTAGCTTTTGGGCTCGGTGGTGTTTTGCTTTCTGTTGATCCACGGTCTTCCCTCGGTGCCTGGGGGCTGTGCCGGACCCTCGGGGCGGGTTTAGGGCAGCAGGCAGGAGGCCAAGTCCTGCTTTCCCCAGTGTGGTGGGTCTTCCCTGGGAGCCAGGCCAACCCCACAGCAGGCAGAGGAACTGTGAGAGAACACAGGAGAACTTCCCATCCCTGGGAGTTAAAGTCCTTCATGGAGGAGAATCTAAACACCAGGTTACATAAAACANAGCAGCCCTTCTCCAAAATCTCATTCCTTTTCCCCCCCTAGAAGATTTCACCCCATCTTCAGTGGTGGAGCACTCTTGGTCCCCAGGGCAACACTCTGCAGCCCTCCATCTGGAGGATGGAAACGGGCCAGACTGGTGCCTTGAGCCTTTTTCTCTGGATGAAATCCTGCCTTGCACACGCTGCTGGCCCCAGCATTGTCTCTCCTTGCAAATGAAACATGCCTGGGATCAGTTCCCAGCACTGTCACCAGCTGGTATGGGACAACCTCAACACTGGGTTCAAAAAGACCTTCCACCTGCCCATTCCCAACTAACTCTGAGTGCAGCTCTTCCCACAAAGAACTTTAAAAAATATCTGGCCTGGGCTTGTGCAAGGGTTTGACTACATAGTCAACTTGAACTTGTCAAGTTGTGTTGTTTTTTTTTTTTTAGATAAAGGAACAAAGCAATTAAAGAATTTAAAAGGCAAGAAAAAGGGAGGTGGATGCATTTCTGGAGCAAGGTTAAAGGTGGGTGGGTAGGGAGTCCACATGGAAACACCAACTGCACCTCTTTTGATGGTGCTGCTGAAGACTAAGAGCATGGTTTGAAGTCTTTGGACCCAGGGCACACTGCTGGATCCTTGTGAGGAAGAAAATTAGGCAGGACTTTGCCCCGAACCATAGCTGACAACGAGAGATCGTGAGCAAACTGAACCCCTGGAACTGGGTCACACCTGGGGTTGGCTGGATCCTATCTCCAAGCACTGGGGCACTGCCAAACTGCTGTGACTCTCTCCAGTGCAGGGATCTCTGTTGATCTGATGCTGCAGAGAGCCCCTGTGATTGGTGCTGGTTTGCAAGGAGGACCCATCGCTGGCATCCTCTTGGGTGGGTGAACACCAGAGCTCCTGGGCAAACCTTCACCACTGGTTAACATCTCACAACTGCCCAGAGCCCAGCTTTTTCCTTCCTTTTAAATCTGCTTTGAGCTCTGTGGCTCTTTGCACTCGGTCAGCACGTTGGGGAGCTGTTTGTTGGTTCTCTGCTCTGCATCCCTCCTCTAAAGCACCTCAGGGGGCAGGATGGGATCATCGAGAGTGTGTTACTCCATCCTCTTCTGGGGTGGCCTTTGAAAAGCCATCTCCCTTTCCTTCAGTGGGTATGAGTCTGTGCTGTGGGGATGAAAAGGGACATCTCACCCCCATGGTAAAGGCGAGCTCACAGCACAATGGAGATTTGTTGTGTAAGAGAATTAACAGGAAAACATAAAGGAAGAGGGGGTTCAGGCACCCCCCTGCCTTCAGCTTGCAAACTTTTGGGTGCAGAAACAGAGAGATAGCAGCACCCCTGAAACATCTAGGGGGATGTTAAGGAGATGATGAGAAACGTGGTTGTGTCTCCTTCAGCTCCTCCCCTCTGGGTCCCCTTGGGGGCCAGTGGCAGAAGGGGGAGCAACGAGGCCACAAAATGGGAGGCAGAAGGAATTCTGCAGTGGATGGAAAGGGATGGAGAGGAGGGAAGAGCCCTGCTCCTGCCACGAGGGATTTCTGTTAAAGGAGGGAAAGACGGAAAATTCCCTCCGCAGAGGTGTAAAGAGGTAGAAGGGTGCAGGAAGGGATGGGGGAAAGGTCCACAAGCAGGAGTACATGGCCGCTGGGATCAGCCCGGCTCCTCAGTTCGCAAACACACTCACGCTCCACCGCATTTACGTCTCGGTGCATTTTCCTGGCAGATGCTCAAGCCCCCGCTGGCAGAAACCCCTCGGAAACCCCCCAAACCTGAGCCCGATCCCCCGCGTGCAGAGGGATGGGGGTGCGGGGGGCGTCGGAGGGGTCTGGGCTGTGTGTTTTGGGGGGGTTTTCTCCGCCGGGGCTGGGAGGGGACCGTGTCCCTGTGCCACTAGATGGCAGCGGCCCCGCGCCGCCCGCTCGGCGCCCGCAGCCCCGCTGCATCCCGGCCCCGGCGCGGGGCCTCCCGGCTCCACAGCATCCCGCTGCGCTCTGGGAGGAGCCGCCTGGGACAGACTTTCCGTGCCGGGATGCCTGACAAAACCATGGGGCACCCGAGCCCAAGCAAAAGGGACTTTCGCAATGCGAGGCGACGGTGGGGACGGTACTCGGGAGGCTCCGACGCCTCCTCGAGACAAAATCCTCCCTTTTCCTTCCCTCCCGCCCTTGCTTTTAATTTCTTTCTGTTTAACTTTCTTTCTTTTTCTTTTTTTTTTTAATCCCTCTCCACCTCCAAAAGGCTGCCTGCTTTTCCCTAGTTCATTTGAACCATCAGGATGGCAAAATCAGACAGATGCACCCTCCGAGCACAATCTGAGCCACAGCAATGTGCACACACAGTCCAAGCTGATTTTCCAGCACCAAGAGATTCTTAGGCTGGCAGTAAACTAAGCAGGGCCTGAGGCAGGCTAATAAACAGCTTAACCTGGCTTTCCTCTATAGGACTGCATTTTTTTAGCCTTCAAAATAGGGTGGCTCCATCCAGCCTGCTCCTAGTGTATAGCCCCCAGCTCCTGGTTTCCCCCAAGGATAAGTGAGGAGAGAAATACCTGGCCCTCATCTAAACCCATGGTACAGAGTATGCAAATAACCATGGGATAAATCCCTAGGCCCTGTTTTCATCTCTGGAGGTAAAGTGAGCTGTAACAACCATCTCTCCTCCTTTTGGTGCATCCCTCCTCCTTTGAACCATTCCAAGGCTGGTGCTGCTCTGCTGCTCTGCCCCAGGATGCTACCTGCAGGGAAGGAGGGTCCATCTGCTTGTGGAGCTTCCACATGCTTTCCTGTCATCACCCCTTATTCTGGATACAATATTCAAAGTATTGGGCTGTGTGGTGGGGAAGGAGACATGCTGGGTGTTACTGAAACTCACTCCCTCCTGGGAAAGGGCTTTTTTTAGACTAAAGTAGGAAGCACAAACCTCACCCTGAGCTTCCTCTAGGGTTTGGTTCTTCCTAGAAGTTTTTCCTTACTGGAAATTTCTTTTCTGCACCTCTGGCCCTGATCCAGGCAAATGCTTAGGTTCAAACCATCTAGTCCCCTGCAATCCCACAGTGCTTCCTTGGACATGTTCCCTTCTCCCTTTTTTGCCTTGGGAAAGCTCGTGATTCTCCACATTCCTGCTGTGAGATGATGGGTCTCCTCACTGCTGGCAGAGGGAAGCAGGAGTATCAACTTGCTTTACTGTGCACCAGCCACAAAATTAACCCTGTATGTATGCAGGGAGTTACCAAATCTATTTTGTGTGCTGTGAAGGCATGTGAATGCTACATGTGGAGATGTGGAGTCCCCAAGCATGAGCACCTGCAGCCCTGAGAGCTGATGTCTACAGCTCAGCCCATCCTCCTCCTCTCTGCTGTTCTCACCAGGGGATGGTCAGGTAATGCTTAAACTGCCAGTAGTGCCTGTGAATATTTGACACTGACTGAGATGGACAAGTAAAATCACAGCTGCTGTCACCAACAGGGACATAAAGACTTGCCTTCATGTCAGTGATGTGTCCCAACACAGGGACTAGGGACTAGGACCACCAAAATGTCTGACTCATTTGGTCACACCTCCCAACAGCTTGGACTCTGATGATGATCTCCCAGGTTTGGTTGTGCAGAGCTCTGATGGAAATTCTTGATGATTTCCCAGCCCTTCCATTTAAATTAAATTTAAATTCCTCAAACCCTAATGCAAGGAATTGAAAAGCATATTGAATAAGGGCCTTTTATGGATGTCTTGCAGAGCATATTAATAATTATTTAAAACTTGCACTCCAGTGTTAATGACTCCTATCTCCAGCACTTTGCAGTGATTTAATCTTGACTTTTAATTGAAATGCTTTAGTTAAGACAAATTCCTCCAGCCAGAGAAGATGAAGTGCTCCTCCAGGTGTGTGCCATGGAGGTTCCCAAATTCCCAAGTGGCTGTGAAACACCTGGAAAGGATCTCTGTCCTTCAAGTGGGTGCATGTGGATTGTCCTCTGAGGAGCCATTCCTTTGGACTTTCCCTCTGAGCACTGTGGAACAAGTGCTTTTCTGCTCTGACACTCAAGGCAATGACATGAGAAAGATTAATAACCTCCCTCAACAGGGCAGTCACTGCATCCTGGTGGTGCTCTTACATCCCACTTTCAGCAGCACCAGTGCAAGAGCCAAAGAAACCTGAGCCAATTACTGCTGTCACCAGGTTGAACACCTCATGCCTCCTTAGTCATGCTTTGTTCTGCCTCTGCATCTGATCCCAGGTGGCTTCTTCTTGGCCTTGAAGCTTTGAAGGGTACCTTTGGCTTTAAAACACCCCTAGAGGGGATGTGGCATTTTGCAGAAAGAACACCCCTAGAAAGAGATGTCCCCTTTGGGCTGCCAGGTTGAACATGGCTCAGCTTGGTGGAGACAGCACTTATTTAAAATTTGATGGTTCCAAGGCAGCCAACACAGGAGACAGGGGTCTGCATTGTGGTTTGGTGTAGAAGACCTTGCATGTTATTTGGCCTTGTTTCAGTGTTATCTTCCTGATCCACTACTGGAGACTTCAAAATGGGATAGGAGGGGGTTTGTCTTTGTATTCCCTTTGCCTCTGAAAGAGAGACAAACCCACAATAAATGCATCTGTGAATCCACCTCCTCTGAAAGGAAATCAATGTTTTCCATCCAGTCTCTGGTGGGACAGGATGTTGAACAGCAATCAGTGCCTTTATCCCCATGAATGGGCTTGGAGCCAGGGGAATTCCAAGACCACAGGGATTTCCAGGTCACACGGCATCAGCACAGGACAGGAGAGTCCCCCCATGCATCAGAGGGAACCTCTGACCGTGAGAGCTGGGGATTAGTACTGGCTTTGACCTATTACAATTCTGGCTCAAAAAACCTTACTCCATCTGCTGATGGCATGCTAAATGGTTGTTTGATTTTTTTACGTCTGCATGTAAAACATGAACCAGCTGGGTTCCAAAGTGCTTCTTTCCACCACAAGTGGCTTTTCTATAAGTCTCATGAAAGCCATTGACCACTGGACACTTCCCCAGGGACTGAGTTGTCAACCCAAGCCATCACATGTGCAGTACAGCTGTGCTTCTTATGTATGAGGGACTTGGAACTAGATGATCATTGTGGTCCCTTCCAAACCAAACCATTCTGTTACTCTGTGATTTACATCTTGAGAGGAATCACAACCATCAGGGAAATTCAGCTGGTGAATAACCATTATCCCATGGAAGGACATAAAGAGAAAATACTTTGCCAGATGCTGCAATTTTTTTCCCTTAAATTTTCATGTTGTTCCTTCTCTGTTTTTAGCTTCTTGTTGCCTTCCTTGTCCCACCCATCATGAAGAAAGCCCTTCATCTTGTCAACCAAAAACCAATTCCTTGACAACAGCTGGATGAGTACCCACCTTCCTTCACTGTCTTTCTCCCCACGGGGGCTCTCCTGAGGTGATGCAAACCCTTTGCTCACTAAATGGACCCAAGCTGATTTAGCAGAAAAACTCTGCAAAGCATTTGCCCCTCTGATGTCAAGGAGTTAAAAATCATGACCTAAACTTCCAAAATATGAATGTCTAGATGTTGGTCTAGTTCTCTGAGATTTTTAACCAACAGTAAGAGCTATAAATTCCAAGAGGAGGCAGGAGTGCTTTCACCTATGCCTTGAACCCCTAAGGAGTGTGTGGTGCTGTAGTTTGGGTGTATGAAAAGGACCTTGCCAAAGACCACACAGACTTTCCATATTGTGGTGCTTTCTGCACTTGGACAGACCTTAACATAACTCTCATAAAGGAGTCCATCAAACAACAACACACCCTACCCTCTTCTCTGCAGTCTCCAGTGCCCACAGATGACAATGGCATTACTGAGGGACTTCCAGGGGGCAGTAATTTATGATTAAAATGGTGGTTATCTCTACAAAATGGAGCATTCAGATGGAAAAGTCCAGGTAGCCCCCCTAGTTGTGCCCTGGGGTGGCTGTGTGCTTAAGGACACCCTCCTCTCACTGTTGTATCATAGCACTGTATATCATCTTCCAAAGTGACTTCAAAATGCAGTGATTTCAGTTTGCTTTTGCTTGGAGTCAAAGGCTTTGTTGTTCAAGGAGAAAGCAAGGCTCTGTTGTCTTCCCATCCATTTTAGTTTTGTGTTGTTTTGGTTTGGTGTGGGTTGTTTGTTTTGGAGTTTTTTAATGTCGGAGTAACTTTTCTTCACGCAAAATGAGGATGCTGGTGGTAACCTTTGCAGGGCAGGGACATGTTATGTCCTGGCAGTCTGTGCCCTCCTGCCTCTCCCATCTCAGAAAAATCATAGTCCTGGATGCTGCTTCCCTTATCCCTCGGGTGCTCAGCAGCAGAAGGTGGTAGGTGGGATGGAAATGACCTGTAGGTGAAGGAAATGTTGGAGGATCCCATGTCTAAAGCTGAAGAACACCCACACAACAACATGTGAGTCTTTCCTCCCAGGGATCGTGATATATTTTTTCAGTCTGGTGAGTTTCCTGAGGGGAGCTAGAGCTGCACTGCTGTAATACTAGGCTTCTTCAGAACTGAAACTTTCACACAGATGCTTGTTTGCTGAAGGATCTCACCTTCCCAATAACCCACATGAAAGTTCTCAACTCAGACACTCCCCACTACTTAGGGCAACTCAGAAGCCAGAAGAGAAATGTCGTATTTTGAACCCGTCTTTAATTATCTAATTTGTTCACGCTAAATCAAGCAGTGAAATATCCTGCCAGCGTGGTCTATAATTCATGACTCTGTTGATTTCTCTCCTAGGCTACAGTGACATCAGTAAATAACAAAAGACTGGATCCTGTCAAAAAAAACCCCAAAACAAAACAAAAAACCCCCCACAAAAAACCAAACAATTCAAGGAGGAGATATCAGGGGTATGGGGCAAATGCTCCCCAAGTGATATGACAACTACAGTAGTCTGCTATCACTCTATGAGAAAAGACTGAAAGCACATGAGATTTAACTCATAAAAAATGGGAGTTTCATGCATATTTGCGTTTATATATTGTAGCATCTGGAGTTTCCAATGAGTGTGACCACATCCTCCTTGAATTCAGCAAGCCTTTAAAAGTGAACCACAAAGGAAGCACAGAAATTATTTATTTAGGGAGAAAAAAAAAGCTTTTGTTTTCTGTTATTTTGCAGAACGTCATTCTGACACAACCCTGCTTCTTCTGGGACCTGTGTTATGGAAGCAGATTCTCTTTGTCCCAAAGGATGTATCCCAGTCTTCCACCTTCAAGACACATTCTATCCTCCTGCCTTTAAGACAAGGTAAGAATATTTTCCTAGCACAATAATATTGTGTTATTGTACCTCTAGAGCACGTTCATAATGTGGCAGAATGAGGAAACCAGATCTCACCTGCTTTTTTCTCTTCAAGCTAGTGACAGACCATGTCAGGGCATCCTTGATTTTCCATCTCTCAGCCTCCAACAGCACCTGTCAGCAGCCCATCTGTTGGGGAGAAAACCCATTTGGCTCAGCTCTGTAGTTATTTAAGGACAGGGACAACAAATGCTTACATCATTCAGGAGTCTGGGACCCGTGGGAAACCATCAGGTTTTGATTCTTTACTCACTCCATAGATGGTAAGTCACTGAGATCAAACTTGAGAGTTACTTGGTGGCACAAAGCTGGTGGGATATAAATGTATTCCCACAATCCCATGGCCATGTGTTGTGGGTTTTTTTCTCAAATCCATAGCACACACTGCAGTGTTCATGGCAACTGGCATCCTGTCCTTCCCAGCAGCCATCCCAGCCAGCATGACCACATTCCTGGTCACACCAGGGCATGTGGGTGCTCCTGCACGGTGGAGAGGTTTGTGGAGGGCATTGATTTGGGGATAGGCTGATGTTCCTGAGTCACCACCTTTCCAAAAGCCTTGGAAAAAAAGCAATGAAACAGCATGTCATTGCATTGCCAAGGCATAGCATAGCACCATTTCCACAGCTCCACTTCCCAAATGCCACCTTCAGCAGTGCCATATGGGAATAGTGACCCCCAGAATTGGCCTTTCCCCTGGAGACAGGGTGGTGGAGATGAAAACACCAAGTCTTTGTGCTGGGGCTGGCTGTCATGAACAGCAGATGGTGCAAGAGGAAGCATCACCAGCAGGACCAGCCAGCCTTTTTCCTGGAGGATGAGGAATCAAAGCCAGCAAGCTCCTGGCTCCTGCCCTGCGTGGTGTCCAGTCCAGGAGAAGAGGGAGAACTGGTGGATGGGTTGGGCAATGAATGTGGGAAGATCTCTGAAGGAGGGAGGGTCTTGAAAGCAGGAAAATGAAACTCAGAGGGATGTGCTGAACTCGCTGTAGACTGGGTGGGGCAGAAGACCAAAACATGAATCAGCTACTGAGCACTGAAAGGAGGCTGGCCTTGGCCATTTGGAGTTGGCTGCCCCTGATTTGCCTCGTCACCAGTCAGTTCAACACAAGCTGGACAGGATATGCCTGGGAAAGGGCCTGCTGAAGTGGATGAAATCACCGTGTTATTGCTGCCTGAAACTTCCAACACTCCTTTCTGGAGTGGTAGCACCACTAATCATCTCCCAAGTGTCTTCTCATGTCCCAGATGACAACCCTCCTGGGAAGTGTAGGACAGCTGAAGAGTGTGCTTGGTAAATGTAAAAGAAGAAAAATCATTATATTGATTATTGCTTCTGTACTGGAATCACTTCTGTTTTCCCCTGAAGGATGTAAGAGTAAGAAGGGCTGGAGCAATGGGCCATAGTTGGGGAGAACCAAAACCACCAAAGGCTTCTGTGAATCTCTCTCTGCTCCATGGGAACCAGGAAGGATGAATCATGAGATGTGACAATCTGCCTGTGAGACTGATACCAGATGGCCCTGAATAAAGCAGTGTTCCAGGTTATCCCTGGCTATACTCTGGAATAGCAACATCTAGCCTAACATTGTGCTCCAGAGACCTCTCTCTGACCTCACAGGGCACCCCACTGGTGCCAGCATATCTCCCAGTGTCCTTGGCCTTCAGACAGACCAGCCATGACTCCATGCTCCTCCAAGACTCTCAGTCTACCCTGGAGGACATGGGTAGAGGTGGAGCAGCAGCCCCTTGTTTCTAGTCTCACCAGGGACAAGTGGAGATGTGACCAGGAGGGACTGACAGCTGAATCCATGCAAGACAAGAAGCTTTGCCTGGCTCCTCATGGGAACTTGGAGAATATCAAGGAACAAGATCTCCCTGCAAGTCCCATCCTGTTTCCCAACAGGGCCTGACCTGGGCCCCATGCTCAGACTTACCAGCTCTGCCTCATTTTTCTTTGTGCAGATGAGTTGAGTTGCTCAGGAGACCCAGAGTGTGGGATGCTTTTCCGATGAGTTTTACAGGAAGGAGCACAGGCAAGGGCAGTACTGCCCTGAATAGGAGCAGAGAGCTTTATCATGGCTGGTGATTACAAAGAGTGGGGAAATACGGCAGTAGGTCAGGAAAGGTTGGGTGAATATCCAGCAGAAAAGGGCAAACCCAAGTCAGTTTGCATGGAATGGCGAAGTTATCTAGAGATTTGGAGTACAGAGAGCAGAAAGATTTGTGGAGAGCTTGGAAGAGATGAACCTGGGCTAGCTGGAGAGTGTCCCAGGAGGGAGTTCAGCAGAGCAGCAGAGAGATCTCACTGCAGAAAATATTTGAAACAATGCAAAATCATCAGAAACAATAAAACAGTCACTTTCTATCAGGTTAAATATCTGGTTCTTGTAGGCCTGGTGTTTAGATCTGACCCCCAAACTCAAATTACTCTGCTGTTTGATGATGGCTTTAGGTGTCTTAAAAATCTCATGTATATTCTCCAGTATAATTGGTCTAAAGCATATTTTCCTCATTCTTCTGGTGCCAGTGTCAGTCAGAGCTCCTAGTTTTTGAAACCTGCTTGTTTACAGTGCTTCAAGCAAATCAGTCAGGCCCCTGGATTTTGTGGTGCCTTTCACCACATTCTTCCTTCAGTCTTTTTTTCTGCCTTTT
>VYZS01056882.1:11937-27657 GCA_013400695.1 Neodrepanis coruscans | reverse complement strand
GAGATGCAATGTAATAAGGAAAGCAATCTTTCAGCAGTCTCGATTCTGGAGTTCATTTCAACTCCTCTGACTTGGAAGCAATGCTACCAATTCAGAAGGATTACACCAACCTAATTGATATGATAATCAGGCCTGGAGGCTGCACTTCCCAGGTACAACAGCCACACTGCAACTTCGAAAAGGGAGTCTAACTGTAGGAAATGGAAGTGATTAACACTTGTTCATATTACAGGGATTGTTTAGCCTATTTAATATCCCTATCAAAAGATGCATTATTTGTTGAACAATCCCAAAAGGAAATCAAAGAGAAACTTGAAGAACATTACTAATCCTTTGTCACTATAGAGTATGACATCTAAAAGCCAGTAAAAAGCTGTGCTTTGCCCACTGAAACAAAAATTACAGAATCATATAATCATTTAAGTTGGAAAAGACACTTAAGATCATTGAGTCCAACCATTAACACAGCACTGCCAAATCCAGCTGTTAATCCAGCACACTGTGTTCACCATTAAACCACATCCCCAAGTGTCACATCCACATCCCCAGGCCAATATTAGCTTCCCTATGGCCTTGGCTGCTAGATTTCAGCCCAGCTAACAGCACTTACGTCTTTGAGTAAAACATAGCTACAGGAACGTTACAGAAACACGAGGGTGAGTGTTGTATCATTTCTGTAGAGCACCATCTTTGACCTAGACTGTGACTTACTTGCTGGTTTTGTAGCTGGCACTGGGATGGGTCAGGGCTCTGAAGGCTGCAGGAAGCTGGAGATGCTCCCCGTGGGCAGCATTATTTACACAGTAGCAAGTTTGAAGAAGTATAGGGAGGGTAAAAGTGACAGTGTGGTCAACAGTGTTGCATTAGTAATAAATGAGATGAGCACCTGTGATTCAAGGAGACTGGAGTTCACAACCCCAAAGTCTCTCCTGGTATCACCCTGATGCTGATTGGTTCTACTCTATTAAAGACTTTGACTGTGAACTTCATCTACTGAAAGCAACAGCCATGTGGCTCTTACCAATCCTGTACTGTGACTTGTAAAACCAGAAGAAAAATAAAAAAAGATGTTAAAAATATCAAGTAAAATCTAAAGTTGGAACATATCTGTCTTTTATCTGTTTCAATCAAAAGTAAGTTCACTAGATACAGTAGTATTTCTTTGAATGGAACAAATAAACCTCAAAGATTTTTTATAATGAATACCCCTTCTACACATTTGTACAAAGCAGTCTATAAAACTGGGGATGAGAGATGTCATTCTTAAACACAGACCACAGGACACTTTTCTCAAAACTCCAATAACAAGGTATCATTTTCTACTCGATCCTATTTGGCTTTTCCACAAGGAACTGTAAAAACCTCTCTCAAAATCCTGGCACCAGTGTATGCAATAAGAATCCTAACACTGGCTCTGCTGGAGCAGAATTTCCCTCTTCAAGAATAAAGCCTTAGGAGGAGAAAAAACGGTGTGTTGGTTTTGTGGCTCAGCCAGGTCTTTAACTCCACAAGCTCACAGAAAAAAAAGGGAAACCAAATAAAACTATAGAGTGCCTGTTCCTTTTGGAGAAATGAGCCAAAACCCTTTGAAATTTATGGCTCTACTCATCCCTACCTGGTAAGTCACACAGAAAGCTGCAACTGCAGATATCAGCAATCACATAAATAGATTTTATTATGCAGTATGTACAATACCAGTACAGTTAGACACACTAATCATGGGAGAAGGGGAGGTTGCTATTTTTCTCCTGTCCCATATGGTAATAATTTTGTATGATTGAACTGCTATGAGCTAAATAAAACTGCACATTAACTGTAAGATACGTTGCAAAAACATTAAATCTTCCCTGGAGTTTTAGCAAATACGTGATTTTCTATCATGCATTTAGAATTAATAATGGAATCTACATTGGGCCATAGGATTTATAAATAGATTTGGCTTCCTCTGCAATACTTTATGGGCCATTATTTCAGAAATGAAGATGCAGAGCCACAAATAAATAAAATAATTGCAGCTGATCAGGCTTTATTTACTGCTATCACATTTCCCTGACTGCTGTGCTTCCCTCCTCTCATTTGCTCCACTAGCCTGAATCAATGACCAGATGAAGAGCTGTCAGTTAATGTCTAACACGGAGTACAAAAGATGCCAAGGGCTGATTCTTGTTTCCTCATTTCCAAGTCTTGCCTGGACCTTTCTGGAGCTGGCTTGCTCCCTGGATAAATTCAGCATGGAATTGGGAGGCTGGGAAAGGGCAGAGCCAGTCAGATGAGTTTTGCAGGGTTTCCAGCAGATTTCCAGGGCGCACATTTTGCTATGATTCCCCTGCAGAAGTCACTGCCAAAGGTCTGGAGACGTCCCTTCCCTGTAGCAGATGCCCAGCTGCATCAGGGAATGGTTGGCATGGTCTCCCCTATCTGCTGCAATCCCATTCAAACAGGTATTAATTCAGTTTGGAAGATACTGAGTACAGCTATGTAGCTAAAACAGCTTTCCACGTAGTTCAAATGAATTGAATCCAAGTAGAGACTGGCCTTGTGTCTACATATTACCCTCTGTGTACCTCACACTATGCAGCTTTCAGTACTTCAGATCTCACACAGAAGCTCTGGATTATCAATATTCCTCTGGATCAAGCCAGAAATTCTGCTGATGACAACTCTATTCTCTAAAGAACAGTGGCTCAGCTCTGTTTAATATAAAGATGCAGCTCACATTGTCCCTCCAGCACAAACGGAGAAACTGAGGCCCCAGTTTTCATTTGCAGCTGGACACAGCTGGACACAGCGCTATTTAATGGTTGTGCTACCTCGGGTTCATGAAGAAGGTCTCTTGTGTGAAGAGGTTTATCAATTCATGAGAAAGAAAAATGTAATCTCTGCTGTTCTGAAAAGCCAGAGCTGATAAAACGGTAACAACTGAAACAGGTGGGATGCACCAGGTGGAGACAACCTGACTATTCACCAAGGGCTTCTTTCAATGAGCTGATTTCAGAAGTAGCCAAAAGGATGATATTTTATGCCTCTCAAATTAAACTATTTGGAAAAATATTGTCCTTGACACTGCTAGTCTTGATGATCACAGGTGTCTGACCCTACAGCCTCTTGAAATGGGAAGGAACACCTACCTTTGTGAATCCTGAACCAAAAGGATACTCTGTAGGAAAGAGAGAGCACCAGAAACAGCCTGGAAGGTGTCTAGGGCCTGAAAAAGATCCTACAAGAAGAAGTCTCAGACTTAAAGCCTGGTAGGTTTTTTTTGGTGTTTTTTGTTTGTTTGATTGGCCTTTTTTTTTTTTCCCATTTCATTCTAGGCTGCTTATTTCTGTATATTGTATGCTGCTCCCTGTTCCCTGCTATCAGAATGAAGACAAATGCTTGCAAACACTCTTATTCAAAATCACTAATGTGCTCAGCAACCCTCAGCACAACCACTGCAGCATTGCTCCTGTAAGGTCTGCTAACTGGAAAAGCAGCTGGTGAATGCTTCTTCCAGGGGTAAATGTAATGCAAAGAACAGTGACAAAACAGGGCGTGGCTGCCCCTCAAATCAAGCAAAGGGAATGATTAAGACATCATCATTTTCTGTTATTGTTCTAGTGGATGGTAGTAATTGCTTCTACCCAGGAACGTGGCTGCATCTCTATTGTCATCCATCATCCTGCTGAGGCTGTGTATAGCACAGTAGCAACGGTAAACTTTTGATTTGACCTCATTAGCATTCCCAGAATTACAATGTCATATGAATGATAAAGATTGAGATTATCTGCATCTGAGAAAATGGAGAAGGAATAAATCACACACTATGTAAAAAGCCAACAGCCCGACCACAACTCTGCCAAATGCCTAAAGGCTGCTTGAATCCCCCCGGTTCTTGATTTTGCACATGGGACAAGATTCAATTAAGAATTGTGTCTATATGCATCCAACTTGTATGGGGATGTGTTCATGCCCCAATGACCTGAGCCTTTGGAGAGAGGGCAGGGAGAGAAGGGCAAATGCTGCAGTGAGTGATCTGTGGTACCACCTTCCCTCTGACTTGTCAGTATTGTCTTTGCTTCCTCTGACCTCTCTTCCAGGAAATCACTGATCCACTAGAAATATGAAGAAATTTGTGTGCAATTTGGGAAATAACACAGAGGCATTTGGTCTCTGCACAAATGCCTGGTGCTTCCTGGAAGTTCATAGGATTTCCTTGTGATTCCCAGGACAGGTGCACACAGGGAGGGTTCCTGCTCAAATTTGGGTTGAAGGAAAGTGGGACCAATTCTTTGGCAATCTGTACTTGTCTGAAGTCAATCTGTATCAAAATCCATAGTGAAACCAGGGAATTTCTGCCTCCAGTCAGCAGCTTCCCCCTGAGCTATGCTCATCACTACAGATCTAATACAATGTCAACACATATTCCAAGCCACTCATTCTCGGTTACTTTAGTCCTTTATGGACCATCTTAGAGAAAATTAACTGAATTTCCCTACAGTGGGAACAAAAGAAGGAAATGAATTTATTATTCCAGTGGTACCCTTGACACAGATACTGAGTAGCTTCATTAAACATTTTGCAGCCTTGAGTGTCTTTGCTGAACCCTCTACAATAAACACAGAGTCATTTCCCTTATTACAACACAAACATACAGGTCAGGATTCAGGAGTCATTTACATCTGCTTTGTATCTGAATAACTTCTCTCATCTCAATGGGATGTGGGCACAAATCAAGGCTACACAATCCTAGTCCTTTCCTTTCTCTCCAGCACCACTCTTGGATAAACTCATTTTCCCAGACTCAGCATAGCCACAGCCAAATGACTAATACAACCCTTTCATACAAACAACAATAAATCAACTGATTAAATTATAATTTATCAGACAAATATTATTTAGCTCTTCTCAAAGCTGTTCTGAACCATCTCTCTTGTCTGGCCATGCTCCAGAGGAACACTGACACTAGATAAAGCTCAGACCTGCACAGTAAGTTTACATAAAAAAGAAATGCTGAAAACATCCAGTATTTATGATGGGAGATTTCACAGAGATCAGAATGAATAACTTTCCTTAAAAGACTGCAGAGTCTTAAGTCTCCTCATCATCTCTTCCAACGACCAGTCTAGCAGGACAAGATATCAAGAGACCCTGAACTTCTAGACTTACCAGCCCTCAGGAACAAGACACATTAATCTCGAGAGATACTACAGCAAACTTTAACAGCTTAGAAAATATCTATCCCACCACAATTTCACTTTACTTCATGATCTTTTTTGACTTACTTCATTGGTTTGAACAATGCTTGTCCATAGTTCTGGAATGTCATGATCAGCTTCAGCTGGGTGCCTCCTGATTTCATTGCTGCAGGAAAAAAAACAAAACTGCTTTAAAATGCAACGTGGATCTTCTTAATTCCAAATAATTAGTATTTTACTCTATATTAGATTCACCAATCCAGGTAATCCTAACTGGACAACAGTTTATTCAGCAGAATACAGGGGAGGGCTTTGAGGTGCCTGCCAGGACTAAACATGGATTGCACTTCCTGATACATCTTTGTCTTCTTCAACTGGCTGCTGTGGGCTCCATAAGCACCCTAACTGGCATGTATAGGAGCAGCCCACTGCAGTCTTGTTCTTTCAATTTTCAATTGCTTTTGGAGTTCCTCTTAACAGGGGACACACACTAGGAAAGGAGATGGGATGCTTTCAAAGGCAACTGGAGCTGGAATGCACAGTCCAATGCACAGCAGACATCTCCTTAATTAAAAGCATGAGCAGATACTGCAGCAATCTCTGATCTCTGCTGTGATTTTAATAATTGTTGCTGAGCAGTAGAGATATGTAAATTCACCTTCTCTATGCACAATGAATATGTAGCCAAGCCCAGTCATTAACTTCAAGGGATCCCAAGGTGGTTCACACATGAGAGTGGAGCTGTGCAGGTCCCTGGCTTGGCTGGGAGGGCAGGAGAGGACACGCAGACAGTGGCCCATACTGTACACTGAGGGCTATGCTCAACTCCCATCTGGGAGCTAATGGGAATTTAAGACTGGCATTTATTCATATCAATCTGAACCATTTGGACAATATCACACTAACAGCCAAATTACAGTGTTTCTTAAGCCAGAGTAATTTTTTTAATATATGTAAGAATTCATAAAAATGCATTTTATGTGATGATAAGGCTACTTAAAAAAGATAAAGCTATACTTGGGCAAACACCTGCTTTTCTACTGCCTCATTCAAAAGTGCTCTGAATAAATGAAATGACCTATAGCCTGACTCCTTAATGCACCTCTGTGTTGGGAGAGGCAGGCCTTGGCTGTCAAGGGGGTGTGGATGAGTCAGTCCTTTAGAGATGCTTTCTAAGTATCATCAGATAATCAATCCCTTCCTTCTGACAAAACCCATGTCAACTGGAGAACTACATAAATGTCAAGTTATCTTGCTCTGTAAATTTTGGCTTAGAGCTGCCCTTGTTCCACCTATATAGCTTATACATCTTTTTTTCCTCTAACCAATGCCTTTAGCTACAAATCATTTTAATTACTCATCTCTGTGCCTTATCACTGACAGGTCATCAGCTCCCTTCCAGCACTTGTAATCTATATTTTTGCAACAAAATTCTATGCAAATCTGGTTAGTGTAATTATACTCCTCCCAGAGTAAAATCCCTTTTGCCTTAGTATTTTGCTGATCCCAGCCTTCTCTTGCATTTCCAGTTTATCCCAAAGGAACAAATAAATAATTAGAAATTAAAGGGCATTAAGCAATTTCCAGTGACCAGGTAAAGCAGAGGCACTCGGCTCTCATGGATTAAACTCCCTCTCTTGTGCAGAATAAGTCAGTTGATCTGCACTTGAGGGGAGAAGGAGCACTGGGCTTTTTCATACCCAACCCACAGCCTGAGGGCAATGTGAAGCAGAAATCCTCCAGTCCAAAATCTCCATGTGGTGCCCTGGGACTGTCACACCCAGCTGTGCACTCTGGAAACACTTCTGGTTATTCTTGAGAGAAGCAGGCAGCTGGAGCTGCCCTTGCCTCATGCCCACAGGGATGCACAGCCATGCACAGGGCAGTCCCAACCACTTCCCTGCCCAGCTGCTGCCAAAGGCGTGGGATTTCAAAGAAACATGGAATCACAAATTGGTTTGAGTTGGAAGGGACCTTAAATATCAACTTGTCCACCCCCACTGCCACCACAGCAATGCAAAGAAGAAGAAAAAGTGGGATATTTCAGCATGCCCTTTTCTAAGCACAAAGTTTCAGTACACTGGTTTCTCAGCAAATTGAAGCCACTTGACAGATAATGGTTTTGTTAGCAGCCAAACTCAACAGCGAGATTGTCATCACCAAGCACGGAAACGTATGAAGATGATTAACAATTCAGAATAATTCTTCCATGAGACAAAAAGCCTGTTTTCCTGTCAGAAGGAATTGAGCTGAAGTAAGACAAAAGCATCTCCCTTGTTTTTTTAGATCCATTGTATTGTATTGCCTTAATTGGTTGCACTGGTAGCCTCAACCAAAGACAAGTTTTGCTGGCACATTGTTCCTCCACTGCTGTGAGGAAAAAACTTTGGGCCTCCCCAAGCCAGAGGGTGACATTGGTGGGAATGGTGTCCTATTGTGTTTCATGGCAGGGCATGCTGGAACCCACATGCATCATGGAAAACAACCCATGATGGAACTCCACCTTGGCTTTCCCACCATCATCCAGACTCGTGTGCAGATATTCCCACTATGTCTGCTCTTTCAGTGCCACAGATGTGCTGACCAGACTGGGGGTGATTGAAGGCCACCCTCCAAATACAGACTAGTTAGAGCCCAACATTGTATTCCCTGCAGACATAGAAACATCTAAGCTTAGACTATTCTTTTAAACTTAACAAGAGCCTTTCTGTACCTCAGGAGCAGTCCAGGGTGCCCAAATCTTGGGGATGACAATGCCAGAAAAGAGCAGATCTCACTGGAGATGATTCACTCTGACCTCCAGATCAGATCACTTCCCATGTCCTGACTTAGCATCACATCTGCATATTTTCTTCCCTCTCAGACCTATATCCCTCCAGGAACTCCCTTTCCTTTCCCTCAGTTAAATATGTCCCTCTGGCCACTATGGCCAAAGAGCAGGAGCCAGGGGTTTATCCCAGACAAACACTATTCTCATCTGGAGATATCTTTGTGCCTTCATCTACTGCCCACAGGAACATTTCTGAGTAATGTGAAATACCCAGAGGCAACATATCCAATTTTCCAAGGAAGTAGAGGATGCTGTGTCATTCCAATCTCGTGTCTATGATCATCAGGCTTAGGGATTTTTACTAAGGCCTTTCAACAGAAGGCTGTACTGACTGACTCCAAAGGAACCACTAGTCACTCTCTAAATTCACCTTTTTTTTTTTGTAAGTTTTTTTAATATACTGTAACACCACAGGTCACAAACAGCTCTGTAAAAGGCTTTATAAACCTGCTAGCTCACAGCAGGCACTTCAAATCAAGTCTCATACAGCTCCTGGATGTACTGGCACACTGTTACAAACAAATCCCAATACCATCATTACTTTTCATCTGCAGGCAATTCAAAGCCTCTCTTTTCCCCTCAAAGTAGAAGGAAATGGAAAGCAGCATTAACCTTTCCTGTTAACCCAGTGTAAGGGCTCTCGGGTGTGATCAGAAATCTTCCTAACTTTAGGAGGCTTTGCAAAAAATTCCCTGAGAAATCTTTTTGGTTAAAAGTCTGGGATTAGAGTCTTGTCTAAAGATTAGTGAAATTGGTGGGATTCCTTCCATTTTCTCTGAGAGACTTTGGATCAAGCCTGCAAAAATCCCCACTCCATTTAAATCTATGAGCAAGCTGTCATGGTCACATTCCAGGTCTGCTACTTCCCCAGCTTGTCCCCTCTCCAACACAAGTCCTGAATTCCCTCCCTGAGCCACAGACACCATCCAGTAAAAAAGATAGGTAAGGTATCATCTCTCAGCCATCTTTTTAAAACTGTAAGCCACAGGGTTTCTGGCTACCATCTGGTACTAACTCCCAGTAGAGACACAATACTGCCCAGAAGGATTTGACCCAGAAGGCTTCAGAATTTGAACTAGTCTGGCTTCTAGCTCCTCTGGTTTGCTCCATGGTAGCCCTGGTCCTACCAGCCTGTCTAGATCATGTGGTTTTCTATGAGAGTCCCAAAAGCATCTCTGAACCTTTTCTAATTCTTCTGGTCAGAGTCCAACAAACGTTTTAAAATATATTTAATTATGCAGTGCTAATGCTTGGGAAGCGAGATCCAGTTCCAGCCTGGGATGCAATTAACATCTGAAACAGAGGATGTTCAGTTCCATTTTGGATTCCTATTTATAGATCAAGCTTAAATCTAACATAAACATGTTGATTGGCTTTAACAAGTAATGCTATGCCCCAGGCTAGAGACATGGCCCTGTGCAAGCTGTAAAGAACATATTTCAAAACAAATTCAAGCCCTCATCATCTCTTAATTTGTCCTTGTTCAGCCAACTCTGCTAACTTGTTTTTAAAAGACTTTCTTGGTTTAGTCAAGAAAGTAAAAGACTTCTGCAGGGCAAAAGATCTGTGAAATTATTCTTAGGCTTTGTTGTACATTTTAAGTTCCCTTCTGTCATCTGGAATTGTACATTAAATCAATCTGTTGATTCTTGGCAGATTCATTGTTTTCTTATAAAGTAAATCAATGATGCTACATTACATTATGTTTTTCACAAGTTCTCAAAAGCACTTCTTCCTTTCCTTTGTATGAGATTTTTATAATTTTCTTTAGAACCAGAATTTATGTTCAATATTTAATGTCTTGCCTTTTTCTTTTTTCTTTGTCTTTCCTGTCTTTCCTGTCTTGAAGCAGAGTCCACCTCAGGTAATTGCAGCATTTATACCCTGTGTGAGTAATCTTGCATGCTTGCTTTCTAATTACTGCCTCTACCAACTGAAGGCATCACAGATTTAGAAATTACCTCAGAAAAAGGTAATGTTTCCAAGCCTTTACAACCAGAAAAATTAAAGAACAAAAAAACAAACCCCAACTAAACAGAGGAATTACAAAGGCCTGCTTTGCTTACAGGCAATCCTACAGCACAGCTTCTCTGGGCAGCAATACAAGCAAGACCAGCCCACACTGCCCCTCCAATGCACCATGCCAGAGCTGCTGATAAACTGCTGACAGTGCTGCCACAATTATGCACAGACATCTTGTAAATATGCAAGAAAATAGCTAACCATGGTTATTTATGCATGCAATAAACAGTTATGAAAGGCAAAGGAAATGTGCAATTGCCTGTGCATGTGCTTCTGAAAATGGGGCTTCAGTGCTCAGTGGAAAAGCAAATCTCTCTAGGCTCCTATTTATGGCAAGAGGAAATTTTCAGCGAATTAAATCAAATTAAGAGCTATCCCTTTACACTGAAAAAAATGAATAGGAAATATATATATATATTGATGCAGGGCACAGAACACATCCTCAGCCCAAGAGCCTGGCTAACCCTGTCTTTTTCCAGGCCAGCTCTAGGTGTCACTGTGGGAGCTGGATGTGATGCTCCTTTCTATCCATGGATTTGTTCCATTTAAACTTAAACATCAAGAAAATGTCACCTTGGTGCTCCCTGCTCTTGGGAATTGCTTCTGTCACCCTTTTCATTTTAAAATACCACTGCACGTTTCAAAGTCATGTGAGTGGTTCTAATAGATGTGGGGGATCAATCTGGTCACCACTCTCCCCATAAATAATGCAAGCTGAGCAGAGAAATCAGTGTGGCCAAGAAGGCTGTTTTGCTGCAGTTTGGATCTAATTACTGTAGGTATCAAGCAAAGCATCTAATTCTATTAGAGACAAAGTAAATCTCAACACTGGGAAGAAACTGGATAAAGCAATATCCTATTTCATCTAATGCATGTAACCCTGTATATTTAATTGTCCTGCTTGCTAAAAGAAGTCTGAAGACTGGGCATTGTGAAGGTTTCAGTTTATTTTATACTCCTAACCTGACATCTTTCCAGCTGCCTTTAAAAGAAAGCCACCAAAAAAACCCAAAACCAAACAAGAACCATAAGGGAAAAAACAGGACTAATTAGAAATATGCAAGAATTTGAAAAGAATGTAACAGCCCTATAAATGTCCTTTGGTCAAATATATTACCCTGTATTAACCGGCTTACATGCACTGAATCCCTGTGCTGCTCTTCAGTAAAGCTGAAAACTGTCAGGAATTACAATAAAACATGTACTTTTAAACATCCAAAGAATCTGCAATATAAAATAAGAGATGCTGCCCTGTGTAATAAATAATAATTTTTAAAAGTGTATTAACAATATGCTGTTTCTTCCATTGCAACCTGACAAAGCTCTTGAATCCCCACAGGGACAGTCAGAGAATGCTACCACCAAAATTCGGATCCTGGTACCTCTAAATTGGTGAAAGTCCCTTTCCATTTCCATACACTTGATTCTAGACTGGGGTTTATGTGTAGGAACCATCCTCTGTCAGTTCCCACAGTGGCCAATAGCAATATCAAATATACCTCACTGTTTAACTTATGGAAATTATACTGATTCTTTGCTAGAAATCATGGCTTTGTGTTTTTGTTGGAGGCATAAGAGGCCCTACCATGCTCTTAAGAGCCTTGTTCAAACATTAACAGATACAATCCCAAAGGGAATTGCTAATAGCAATCATAAATCTCCCTCTGTGGTCCCATGGCCCTTTCCCCCCATTGATCTGAAAGCTCTATCAAAATTAGAATTAATGGAAACCCCGTGACACATCTATACGACACATTAGGTGAAATCATGCCCCCAGGGAAATAAATGGCAAAACTTCCACTTATGTCACCATAGCCAGGATTTCACTCCTATTTTTTAAGATGATAATTTTTTGCTGCTAGGACAACTGAAGCCCAGAGAGGTGAAGCCACACAACCAGAAGCACAAGTGAAGACCAAGCTCAGACAACCAAGTGAAGAGTGAGTAGTAAACTATTATTTCTCGCTCCTACCTCCGTTTTTCTCCCACCAGCTGCTATGTCCCTACATCAACCTTAGCCATCCTACTGCTCTGAAGAAGTGACAGACTTCATGGCTCAAACACTGCCAAGTTTGCTGCAAACACTGCTATCCTCCTGCACAGACAACACAGCTGAGCTCTGAAGTGTTGAGGCAAGTAGAGATCAATACACTCAGCAGCCATGCAGTACAAAACACAGTCAATGTACTTTGTGTTAACCTCGAGAGATGGGCCAGGAGATGGCTTGGCTTAGCATCACCTCTGCACAGTGCTGGAAACATCCCACTCACTGCCTGGGCACTGCTGTTCTCTGCAGGGACAGGGAAGGGCACAGACTGCATCTTTACCTCCTCAATGCCCAAAGAGCAATATTGTTACAAAGTGCTGGTTCAATCTCCATTTGCACAGGTCACTGATATTCCAAAAATTAGTTGGTATTGAGGGGCAAGGTAAGGAAAGGTGAGAGCTATGTAAAAGGAGCAAACCACCTAGGCCATATCCATCCAGTGCCTTCCTCACCCTCCAGTGCAGACCAGAGAAGCATGGGTAGAGTCTGTTGCTACCTGCAATGTCACCTCTGGGAAGGGAAAACACATGGCTTAATTGTCAAACCTGACCTCCTTAATGAATCACTCTGATCCAGACTTTTGGGCAGAGAAAACCCATCTCAGGTTGATAAATGAGCCTATATTTGCCACTTTTATGAGCCATGTGTCCACTGCATCCTTAAATTCAACATGTGGGATGGCACCTGGGTACCACAAGCTGTTTTATTCAAAATGCTGCCCCAGCAGAGCAGTGTGCTGAGCACAACTACTGGGCATCAACATTCAGAGACATAGCTCTCCTGTGGCATCCTGCATTTCACTTCTACTCCATCCCAATGAGCTAAATCAGCCCACTCTTGATGACCAAGAATCTCCTTTATTCCTGCTCAGCAGCTGCTGCGATTCACACAATGGAAAATGTAAACCCTAGAGCTGCTTAAGCTATTCTTGCCCAGACCATTTCCTGCTGAAGCCTGGGGAATTTTTGCCTTGCAGGGTTAAAGACCTGCTGACCTCATCCCACAGTGCCAACACACCATCAGCACTTTTACAGAGCTCCTGCTATTTCATCTCTCTGAAAGGGACTTTGCAACTTTGTGGTCAGCACAAGTTACTTCATTTTCTGCACGGTGGATGGAAACCACTGCCTGTGCTGCAGCTCCCTACCTCTGGGAACCACGGGGGTGTACATTTATTTAGTATCCCAGGGCTTTCATTTGGGGTTGTGACACTTTTTTCCCTTGTGCAGCTACGCAGCTCAATTCAAGGAGACACACGTTGCCATTGAACAACCCTGGAGAAAAGCCCCGAACTGTGTCACCTTGTTTAACCAGAGCCAAAGGTTGACATGGGCACATCCCAGCTGTGGATTTACAAGCAGAATAAACAGAGCTGAACTGTGCTCAGAGGAGGCTGGCTTGCCTGGAGCTCCCTGTGTGATACCCAGGGAAGCTGCAGCTCTGGCAGCCGCAGAGCCCCGCGGTGCCGGATGCTCCTGCAGCCATCGCTGCAGGGCTGCAGGTCAGCTGCCTCTCCTTGCTTGGGAACACAAGCACTGCCAGACACAGCCCTTTTAAATAATAATCAGCTAATAATACAAATCTCATGCAAGATGCTATCTGCTCTTTGCCATCCTTTTTAATTATTATTCTATTTATTTTAAATAAGCGAATAGGGCACTTGCAGCCTGATTGTGACAAAAATATCTCTGAAATGAATGGGGTTTGCCTTGCTGGCGGACTTAGCAATTATTCAGGTAATACAGAGCTGGCAATATCTCTCTATGTTTAACAGAGAAAATGAGCAGAGAAGTCAGGAAGCAACGTTGTAGGGACACTGGAGAGAAGCCATGCAAAATATTAATATTCCAACAGCAATGAGATCCTGAACAAAGAGCAAATAATAATAAAAAATAACATATATCCAAACATACCAACACTGGTTATCTTTTGGGAGACAANCGGGGGCGGCCGGGAGCGCGGCGGCGGAGAGAGCCCGGGCGGGCGCGGGGCTGCCGGGCCCCCACCGGGGCTCCGGCTTGCTCCTCTCGGGTCGGGAAGCGAGCGATCAAGTCAATAAAGTTACCTCCATAGGCGCCGAGAAATAAACAGGCTAAACCCGATAGGTCCTCATGTCTCAGTATCATCAAGAACTTGGGAGGGNTCCAGTGCTACCACTCTTTCCTCCTTAAATGGAGAGAATGGGAAGAACCTGGATTGCTCTGAACTGGTTGCTAAAGAAGGACTGGCTGGTTTTGCCCCTTCCCAAGCAGTAGGATACTGCTACAGCAAAAATATGTTAAAATTACTACTACCTTCTAAATTTCATATTAGTTCTGTGAACTTAAGCTGCAGCCACCAAGGAAAATACATACAATAGGCAGCTGCATTGTGAACATCAATGATTTCACTCTTCATCTACTGAAAAGACTACCCTGTATTTTAGATTCAGAGTCCTCTGTGTTTACAGTCATCTCCAGATGTTCAGACATTTGTGATTTTTTTTTTTTTTTTTTNTTTTTTGTTTTTTTTTTTTTTTTTTTTTTTTTTTTTTTTGTCTCAGAGTAAGTGGAACTTTTTCAGGTTATTTCCTTTCAAAGTCAGTTAGGATTATTAGATGGAAGAGGCCTGAACAATTCACATGCTCGTGGGGCGGAAATCAGAATTATTTATCCTCTCTTTCTAAAGGTTTAGATCATGCTGGCTGCTCTGCAGCTTGACAGAGCTTTTGCACAGTACAATGCAGCTGTTTAAACATTACAATGTCAGTGTGTTTGGAAGAGGGTGCTGTTGTATTAGACAACCCTTTTGATTTTTCAGTCATTGAAATTTCTCAGCAGTTCTTAGGAGCCAACAGGGCATAAGATTCACAGAGGCAACTGGCTGCTTTGAAGGCTGGAGAGCAGCGGAGGTGTAGGGCACTGGGAATTAATTGAGGATAAAAAATCCAACACAGATCAGTTCCCAAAAGTGGAAATACCTGCCAAGATGAATGCCTTTGTGATACGAGACCTTGCTTTTGTGAAAAGTTAATGTATTACTACTGCCTGGCCACACTCCTCAGCCCCTTCACTTCTGGGAGGGAGATTGGGAAGGTAGGAAGGTGCTGGAGAAGGAGGGTCACTCGGAGCTCACCGTTTTTCTGTCAGCATCTGCCTCGGCTACAGCTGGAGACGGGGCAGGCGGACCCTTTGGCCTCAGCGCTCCAGCTTTCCCGTGCTCCTGTGTTTATTCTGTATTTCATGGCATTTATTCTTTGAAGGAACGGGACCGGCCGAGCCTGTGAATGGTCTCGCTTTCTCCCGGTGACCCCGAGTCGTTCTGTTTAACCCTCTCCCCACTCCAAGCCATCCACAACATCGATCCTCGCCAATGCCCTGGTAAAGCCCAACCAGGGACACCGACCCGGAGACTCTCCACGTTCCCACACCGCCCGGGGCCAAGCGCCCGCCGGTCCCCAGCCCCGTGTCCCCGCGTCCCCCCCCGGCACTCACCACTCGGGCTGCTCGGCCGCCCGCGGGTTGAACCTGATGTCGCTGTTGACATTGAAGAGGAGGTCGCCGTCGGCCAGCGGGGGCAGGGCGGCGCGGTACAGCGGGTGCTCGAAGAGGGCGGCCAGCGGGGCGGCGGCGGCGGCGACGGGGGGCGGCGGGCGCGGCGCCCCG
>VYZS01056872.1:2469-24088 GCA_013400695.1 Neodrepanis coruscans | reverse complement strand
GGGGGGTGCGCGGGGCCCCGGGAGCGCCGTGCGGGACGGGCTGGAGGGGCTGCGGTGAGTGACCCACCGACAGACCGGGGTCAGCGGGGCCGGGCCGGGTCGTGCTGTGTTGTGCCGGCGGCGGTGCCACGCGGCGGGGTGTCCGGGCAGGCACGGGGCGAGAGCCGCGGGGTGAGTCCGGGGCAGGGCTGGCCCGGAGCTGCCGCCCGCTTGTGCGGTGCGGGGTCTGGGGGGTGTCGGGCTGCGCCGGCGGGTCTGGCAGCCCCTGCGCTGGGTCAGCAGCGCTCCCCTTGCCCCGTGTCTCGCGGGCTTTCGCCGCCCCTCGGTGTCCGCGGGGTTCATTCCCCCTCTGCAGCCCCGGTCCAGCAGCTCACGGGGGCCGGGACACCCGGAGGCGGGCGGGCTCGTTCGCCTCCTCCGGGGCTCACGGAGAGAGCGCTCTCCCCCTCCGCTTGTCCCCCGGCCTCCCTCCCCCACGGGCCTGCCCTTGGAAACGCTGTTTGTTTTGGTCGGCGAGTGCCAAAGTCCTGCCTCTGGTAACTGTTAAGAACATGGGGCCGGGGGCGGAGACGGGCGGCGGAGCAGATGGAGGAAGAGGAGGAGCCGCGGGTCCCTCGATCCCCCGGGCAGCGCCGGGGGACGCGGTGCGGCAATTCCAGCCTCCGTGGAGAGGAGCCTGTGCTCAGAGGGAAGAGCTGCGAGCGAAAAGCTGAAGGGGAGAAGTGCCAGCTGTAGGCTGTGGAAAAACAGTCCTGAGGAAATGGAAGTAACTCCTAACAAAGGCTCTTTTCTGCTGCCGTGCCGTGAGTGCTGGCAGAGGTGGAGTCAGTGAAAGGGAAACTCGAGCCCGAATGAGATTCAGTCGGTGCCAGCTTGAGGATAAGTAAGAATGTGAACCCGCTAGAAAGCCAAAGTTAAGACATTTATAGTGGTAAAACTGGACAGAGCACTCGTAAGTCCCTGCTCCAGGTACACTTTATTTGAACAAAGCAGGGCTGTGCAAAACCTTTTCTTGAAGATGGTATCTAAAGAAAAAAACCCCCAACTGTTCCAAATCGTCTTTATTTTCTTTTTTTTCCCCTCCCAGGTGCTTCATAGAGTAACTTCTAATGCAAACCTTCAGGAATAAAAAGTG
Organism: Neodrepanis coruscans; assembly: GCA_013400695.1. NCBI lineage: Eukaryota > Metazoa > Chordata > Aves > Passeriformes > Philepittidae > Neodrepanis > Neodrepanis coruscans. The sequence continues at coordinate 22,953 of VYZS01056872.1, read as the reverse complement.
TGTGTCCTCTAAAACTAATCTGATTTTGCAGTCTTGATGAGTTAAAGGGGATAGGTTGGATGATGTAGTGACCATGTAAGAGCAAGACGCCTTCAAATATCTACAGTTTTGTATTCATTGTGTTTTTAGTAAAAGAATGAACCACAACCGTCTAAAAAGCAGCAGTGAAACATGAGAATTTAATTCTTCATTGTTAATTAACTGGAATCTTGGGGTTGGAACATTTAGAAGAGACTTTCAGTTTGGTCTCCCGTTTAGTTTATCCTTAAAAAACCCTGTCATATAGTAATGAAGCCCTCTATAAAGAAACCCAACCTAATAGAAATGCAAACATCAGCAGCTTTTAATGCCAAAGAGTAAACCAGGTTGTACCACAGGCTGACTGTTCACTAGAATAGGCAGGATAATAAGCTGTGTATTAACACAACAGCCTAATGTGTAATACCTAATGAACAACTCAAAAAAAGAAGGTATTGTCTGTTCAAGCTGGTGAGTTACAACAGATCTTTAAAGGCTCAAGGGCTTTCTAAAATATTTTTTATGGCCGTTATACTAATTTAGACTTAAAATTACATTTGAACTTGGCCATTAGTAATTAATGAGCAGCTCTGTGCTGTCCATTAAAGTAGAAGGTAAATCAGTTCTTCCAGTGTATGCTATAAAGAAAGGACTAAGTGACTGTTGTGTGTTGTTGTAACTAATTGGAAATGCCTTTTTTGGTTTGCACTTCCCTTTGATACACTCAGTGACTGTACTTTTGCGTAAGTGTTTTAGCTGTTGGACAGCATGTTGAAAAACTGTAGATGGCACATCGAGATTCTGCTTGTGTGTTTAGTTTGATGTGTTTATCTCTTAAACTTAGAATTTAGCAATAACATTCTGAATTTGCAGGATACACCCGTTCTTCCTTCCCATTTGTTTGAGGCATCCTCATAGGAAATGTATTTACTGTGGCAAAAGATTGCAATGCTTTTTTTGTGTGTCATCCCCTATTGCAGTGTTGAAACTTCTTACTTAAATTAAGCCTTCTGAAGCACTCTGCTGACAGCTCTGCTATTTGCATGTGTGTGCATTGTAGGAGCAGGTATGGACTTGGTGCATCAAAATATGTCACGGGCCTCTTTGAAAAGCCAGTATTTGTTGCTGAAAGATGTCTTGCTGGGACTAGTGTGTGAGGACTTAATGTATGTAGACTTCTGATTTCTGCCTTAACCATTTGGTCCTCTTGGAAATCAAGACTGGAGTGAAGGATGACTTGGCCTCATGGCTCATTTAGTGCTTTTCTCAGGAGCACCTTGCAAATCTGACTGTTGGAGTATTTGTTAGTGTTACCATACTTGGAGTTAATAGGAAGTTCCTAGAATAATGTTGTGTAAATTGTGTGAGAATTTTGGGGGTTTTAATGGTCATTTAACTTCTTCCATGTTCTTAACACCTGGACTGAAGCAGTAGACTCATCTTGCAGTGCTCATACTAGGCAAGTGATTTGCAAGACTCTGTGCCAGTTCGCTGCTAACAACGCTAATCAAATCTTTGGATGGACTCCATGCAACATTAACCTTTTGGAGGTTAGTTATTTGTGTGTAAATAAAGGGGTGTTAGACATGGTTCAAGTAGGGAAATACCGTATTCCTATCCTGATCCAGAAAAATATAGTGGGAGGGTAGTATCAACTTTGCAGGCTCTGTGGGCTTATTGAGCAGTTCCACATCAAGGACCTGGAGTGTGTTTGACAGGTAGGTTTCTTGTCCCAACTGGTTTTTGTTCAGAGCTAACTTTGAGGTCTGTAACACAAATTTTAATTGAAGAACTAGATTCTCTTCTGTAGCAATAACTCGTGACTCCCTTTTAATTGTGACGTAATACAATTTCCAAGCCAAAATATCTCGGCCTCTTGGGTTTTTTAGGTTCTCTTGCAACTTTGTCTTGTTTAGTTCAATCCTATTTCTGCTTGTTTTTGGTTGCTTGTTAGAAATTATAAAACTGCTGTTCTAGTAAGAGTAATGATGTTAAGGATCACAGGTAAGGCTGCAAGTCTTGAATGCATGACCTCTGTATCCTACTGGCTTCTCCAGTAAGCTGATAAACTATTGGCTGTATTCTTCCTAACATGATAAATTCTTTTCACAAAGAAACAGCCAGAAGTATGACATAAGTAAGGTGCTCAAGTGCATCCTCTTTCCTCTTGGGAGACGAGGAGGAGTAAACATGCACTTAAGTGTTAATCATCTCAATTAACAGGGGACTGCTCATCAGTAATAGCTCATCAAGTTATGAAGGCCTATTCAGGATGAGCTGGTACCCGAAAAATCAAATGCTCCAAGCTGTAACTAGGTGCCATCATCAAGAAGTCTTTGTTCTTAGTACCTTTTGTTTATCTCATGTGGATCGATACATTGTGGGGTCCTAAGTTAATCACACAAGGACCATCCTTTCATTGCTATAAGTGGCTTTTTCAAAGTTTGGCAGATGCAGAGTGCATGTGCTACTGAAGTTGATGCAGTTGAATCATGAATGGATTTGTTAAATTTGCTGATGGAAACCATTGTTGGCTTTATCTCTTTATAAAGTCTACTATAGAATATTCCCTGGCCATAACCAGAGGTGGACAGCTACTTTTGGTATCTGGGCCAAATTCCTCTGGTAGTAATTACAGCTGACTTACAGCTTCTCATTTTAGTATTATAATGAATGTACTTTTCACTTCCTGTCATACAGCTGTTAATCATCTGTATCACACTATGCAGCTGTCCAAACTTTCTGCAGTTGCAGATTATATGCCTGGGAAGCAGCTTCTTTACGTAGACAGAAGCACTATGAAGTGTGACATTTCTCAGTGGTGGTTGTTTATGCTAAATATAATGTTAGAGGCTCAGAGTTGCCATTTGGCTTGAAACAGAAAATCTACCCACCCTCACCCCCAGGAGAAGTAGTTTTTGGATCTGTGCCATTGTTGATCTGATTCTGGGCACAAACCCACCTAATGCAGCAGGCCAGACTTTTAGCTACACCCTGTCAGAAATGTAGTATTCTGGATTACTTGCCTTTTCTCCCCCTGCAACTTGTGTGTTTGCTTCACAATTGTTACGCTCTGTGCAGTCTGTTTGTGGAAGGAAGCTCATTGCTAAACATCACTTGGTGAAGTCAGATGGGGGATATGGTAACATCCAGGGGTTACTGTGGGTAGTCTCATTTTTTTTAAAAACAAAAAATTAAATGCTGGTTTTGTGGGAATTGTGTTTGTCTTTCCAGGTCTTGTTTGCTGTTGCAGCTGAAGGGAATCAGGATGCCTCTCAATGATGACCAAAACAGTGACTCGGAGTCTTCGCGCCTCTCGGAAAGCACAGCCGCTTCTAGCGACTCCGAGTACTTGAGGCAGAGCTTTAACAGTGATTCTTCAAGCAAACCCAGTTCCCCAGCGTGTAAGCCTGTTTCAACCTTCCCTAAACTGTGCATAGACCAATAAGGCTGACTTACCTTGTTTCTCTTTGCTGTCATGGGTAGAACCTGGGATTCTGAATCTGTGTAAGAGCACTAGGAGAAAGGCATGACTTTCTTTCTGCTGTGAAGCAGCGCATCTCCTTGTGTGCGGAACACCACCAGCTGCTGTGTCTGTGGGGTCTCCCTGTGCACTCCTACCCTTCAGAAAGTGTAAGAAAAGTGTGCACCATGAACATCCTACCCCTGAGCTAACCCTGATGCTGGTAGCAGTCTCCCACTCAAACAGATGTTGCTTTGTGCAGGGGGTGGGTTTCCTCTGTTTGAGCTTTGCGCTTAAAAATTACTTCTGTAACTTGCAGATTTGTAGTACGATATCAAGTTACATGAAATTAATAATCAATTTCACATTTTTCTTTCATAAATATTCAAACAGAAAACACATTTGCACAGGAAAGATAATTTGAGTAATGATACATAAAACTTTGCTTACAGACCCAAACATAAACCTTATCTTAACCATTCTCAGACCATATATACTTCTTACATCTATGTAAGTGAAGTCTTACACTAAAATTAAGCTTGTTAGTCAAATTGCAGTTGGCAGCTGGCCTGTCTTTGTTACCAGTCTTCCAAATACGAAATGAAGTGATAGAATTTTGGGGTTTAGAAGCTTTGGGAATTTGCTCTTGCTTTCCAATGTAAAGTTTGTTTTGTTGTTACTGCTTATTTGTAAAAGAGGAGTGTAACTTAGGTTACACAGCAGATGAATGATCAGAACGCTGTGCGTAAGTGAGGGGTTCTCAAGTCAGTAACTTCAAACCTTCTCAACAGGCAATAAAACAACAATATAGTGATTATGTGCTCAGAATTATAATGGACAGCTTGTTTCTGGTATTACCCATGCTTTTGGTCTGGTAGATTTGTCAGAACAGTTAATAGGAGATCTGTGGAAGATCCTGTTTTAAAGGGGAAGAAAGATCTTAGTTCAGATGTGTAAATATGAAATTACTTCTCAAAATGTTTTGAGGTTTGTGTGGTGTTACTCCCTCACCCCACGCCTGATAAGCTGGGAGTTTCCTGAATTACTGTTTTAAGAAGATAAAAACACCTGGCAATCTTAGGTTGTTTCTTCTTGATTATTACAGTCCAAGTAGTAAAATTTCAAGGTTTCAGTGTTTTCAATTCCACTTATTAACTGTAGATACTTGGCTTGAATTGATCTTGTTTGTTCCAGCAGCAAGCCCTCCCAAGGTTATTACATTTGATGAACTGATGGCAGCTACAAGAAATTTGTCAAACTGGACTCTAGCTCATGAAATTGCTGTAAATGCGAATTTTTGCATAAAACATGAAGACTTCCCACAAAACAGGTAAGAGCCTGAATTTTGCAAAAAGCACCACTGGTGTTGGAAAGAGAAAAGAAATTAAGGGAGCATTGGAAGAAATTTGGGAGCTGTGATCCATAGCCCAGTATGTGGTGAAGTGTGCTTCCCAGTGTGATCATGCTCATCTAAAAGTTACCAAGGATGAAAGGTAGTTGGGAGTCATTTCTGTATCTCTTTGACTTACTCCACAGCTTTGCGGGCACAGTGAAACAAATTGTACACAAGGCGTTTTGGGATCATTTGGAATCGGAACTGAATGAAGATCCTCCAGAATATGAACATGCTATCAAGCTCTTTGAGGAAATTAAGGAGGTAATCCTCCTTCTCCTTATCTCCTGTTTGTTACCTTAGGTCTGAGAGTCCCATAGGTCACTGAAGGGTCTGTCTGACATAGTCAAGGCAACACCTTCAAGCTCTTCCTTTTAAGATGAAGCCGTGATTATTCAGAACTGAAAATAGGTGTCTGATTATAGCACACTTATATTAGCATGAATATGGCCACAAACACACATGGCACGTTCACTCAGCTTTCACTGCATGATGAGGAGTTGAAATTCCTCTTTCCACAAAGCTTCACACCTACTAGCCTATTTCCATAAACAGTGTGAACTTAGGGCATGAACAGGAGTATAAACAGGACTGTACCTGCCTACTTAGACTTCATTGTTTTATTGTCACACAGGTGAGCATACAATGGCACAATGTTTCAGAATTTTAAGCTAGTAAATGTTTGTTTTACAGGGCAGCCTCCCAGCTTTTGAAGGAGTCTAGTTGTTGACTTGCTTTCTGTTTTATGGCTTTAAACATTTTTGGCAAACTGTACTATGATCATTTTTTCCTACCACCTTAAATGTTCAGTCTTAAAATGTCTGGTTATAGTCTGTCAGCTACCTATGCTTAACATTAATATTAAAATCTCACTTTAGTGTGTTTACTATGTGGTTTGTTTTTTATTTATAAGCTTTTCCTTTTTTTTCCCCTTCCAACTTAGATTCTTCTTTCCTTCTTGACTCCTGGAGCAAACAGGATTCACAATCAAATCTGTGAAGTTCTAGATACGGATCTTATAAGACAGCAGGCAGAACATAATGCTGTTGATATTCCTGGGCTAGCTAACTATATCATCAACACTATGGGAAAGTTGTGCGCTCCAATAAGAGACAATGATATAAAACAGTTAAAGGCAACTGACAATATCGTGGAATTACTGAGGTTAGTATTGGGGTGAGGTGTTTTAGAGGGGAAAAACTCTTCCCTGAAAGATTTCTGGTCGCTGGAAGAGGGGGGTAAAGTCTGAAGGAGTTGTAAATTGTCTCAGTTTACATAACACCTGTTATGACACGTTGTCTAGATTGTGTATCTCGCTTTGTAATGAAACAGGTAGGATACCTACATGCAGTTAGGCAGCTCTGAATCTAAATCCAACAACTCCTGCAATAATCTGTGTTTCAGAAACTGTTTTTTTCTGTCTCGTTCATCCTTACAAAATGTAAGCTCACATTTGTACTATTCCTTCTTGAAGTGTTTACAGCAGGCTTCCTCTGGGAGGCCAAACTTTAGATTTAAAAGCTCTTTTGTTAAGATCTAACTGCTTGAACTTGAGTAAAACATTTGCATAAAAGGGCAGGTACATCGAAATATTAATATTAAATGGTAGTTGTTGTTCTGGTCTGTGCAGGGACCAAAGCAACTGGTTCAGAAGAATTGTTTCTCTTAATGCAATCAGGGTGACTAACAAGTTGAAAAATGTTTAAGCTGAAGTGTACCAATTGATGTAGTTCTTGAAAACATTTCTCTGTAACAGGGTTATAGCATTTAGTGATGGTGCATTTGTCTCTGTTAACTTAGACCAAGCCTTATACACACTGGTCCTTGAAGTATTCCAGGAGATGGGTAACATATCTGTTACTCTGAAATACCAGGGAAGGAGTTTACTCAGAAGTGAAATTAAAGTGCTAAGGTACATGTGCTTCATATGTGATGGTTAAGATCAGTAGAGTAAATTAAATTATAATATTTTAAATTCTTCCTTTCAGGCAAATATTCCATGTTTTGGACCTGATGAAAGTGGATATGGCAAATTACACAATTAAAAGCCTTAGGCCGTACCTCTGCCGTAATTTGGTGGACTATGAAAGAACAAAATTCCAGGAAATTCTTGAAGAAACACCAAGTATGTATTGTGCTAAACTTAAATGAAACTTTTCTTTTAAAAGATGACCGTTTAAAAACATGCTATGAAAATCTATTAAGTTGCAGTGAACTTACAGGAAATCTTCAGTTTCTTGTCTCTACCTAACTAATGCAAGAATTTTTTTACAAGCAAGCTACCACTGGGTAATTGCTTAACTTTCTATAAAGCTTATCTATAATCTGGGGCACTTTCAGGCAAACATATCTGCCAAATGGGGTGGTATCTGCAAAAAACAAACAGTGACTCTTGCTGTCTGGATGCAGAACTCCCACGTAAGATGAGACTTTTCTCTCTTCTGTGTGCAGCAATTCTGCTGTTAGTCTGAAGTAAACAAGTAAAACCAGTTAGAAAATGGGAAGGGATAAGATGAAATTTTTAGTAAAGAAAATGCTTAGTTGATACAAAGTCAACTTGACCCATTGTTGCATGTTTTGGATAATATGGTTAAGCAGTGTTTAGAAATACATCTTCCAAGACTTAGTAAGGTGGTTAACATGTGGAGTAGAGGCTTCCAAAATGGGAGTACTGAGTCACTGATAGAGCCTGCAGTGTTTGTATATGCAGCCTGAGAAACTCTCTTAACAGGGAATTAAATGCTTTAGAGAGTTCTGTCTCCCTTCACCTCTGCTTTTCCGTCCTGTGCCCCAATTGATAAGCGGTCTCTGAAAAGGGAATACAGTGCTTTGGGGACTCAAACTTTGAGACTTTTTCTACCTATAAACCGTGTTTGAAATCTAACAGTTTGTTGCTGCATTTGTACAAACTATCTAGAGTATCAGGGTGACCTGTGGAAAATTATCAGTGGAAAATGTGAGGGAGAGAATTGATTGGACTCAGTTGTCCACTATGTTTATCTTCAGACGTTCAATTCTCTTATGTGTGCTACTCTTTTTTTTCTCAAAGTAGTGGTTATTTTGATAAAGGCATGCAGTAAATCTGTGCTATTTGCAATAATTAGGTGCCCTGAATCTCACAACAGAATGGATAAAGGAATCAATAGAAGATGAATTGTCATCTGTTTCTGATGAATCTTCATCATCCCCTGGTGCTGATAGTAGTTCAAAACCAATTATTAGTCCTACAATGGTGCTAAACAATGGCTACTTGAAACTGTTACAATGGGATTATTGTAAAACAATTCCAGAGGTAAGAAGTGTGTTTGTGTATTCAGGTTTATAGCTATATGAAATAATTGGTGTAGTATAATAATCCTGCTGTTGATGACAATAAGTGAATGTTCTCTTGCACTCCTTAAATTTCTGCACAGTAAATTTGGAGGTTATATGCTAGTCCAGTTTTTGAAATTTGAGCTGGGCAAGTCAACAACTAGAGAACAAGGTAAAGGTTGTTTTCCCTTATTCCAATCATAGCTCACCAGCTCCCCCCTAGGAGTAGTCTTGGCTGTAGTCAAAGGCTGGGCCTTTGTAAGCACAGTACTTGGCTTTCTGTGTCTTAAAGAGTGGGCTGGTAGCACTGTTTTCCTAAAAGCAGCAGGAATTGGTATAATCACTCTTTAGAACAGAATCAGTAAAACATGAAGCCCTCTAAAGCAGGTGCTTGCCCTTTCTCAGTGCATGTAACCTGCTGCTTCGAGAACCATTTTTTTCAGTTTTTCCTTCCAACTCCTGATTACTGACCTCTGCAAATTTCCATAAAGCCAGTGTGAAACCTGCCATCAGTGAGGGCTAAAATTTGCATTTGCAGGGAAGGCCTTAGCCACACTTACTGTGTGGCAGAGAATTTACTAAATACATGGGATATTCTTGGTGCTCTCAGTCTGTAAACAGAAGCGAAACCACCTTATTCTTGCTTTTCTGTGAGCAGTGTTGAGTGAGAGCTACACACAGATATCCTCTACTAGGCTATAAAATTGCTGCCAACTACAGCTGAATGTTAACACCCCTGTGCTCCTCAGTGAAGGGATTTGGTTAGGATGAACTCCTAACCTAAAAAAGTCACTAAAGCTACATTTTGCTGGGGATCACTTATGTTCTTGGTATGATCAACTGGCTTTTTGCCTGTAGCAGGTTATGTATCACTTGTATAACCTGCTCTGGTGGTTGAATTGATGGTTGTCAAGCACAGTTGTTCAATACTGCCCATCAGTTATAAATCCTGGCATTTTCCAAAGGACAGCCAAATCTGGAAGACTATTCTGCCTGTAACTTTGGTCACTACAATGTCTTCTGGATCCTCTGAGTGTTACATGTCATGGGCTGAATTGTTGGCTGCAGATTTTGTCAGGAGTGGTGAGGATTAAAATGCAATGTCCTCCGTTTCCTCTGCTCTGAAGGCATTACTTTTTTTCAAACGGGCTTACTTCTGGTACTTGTGCATAATGCCACTTCATGCTGTACTACATATTTAGTGTATTTCACCTGCTGTCTCTTCTGGTGTTGTGTATTTGTGGTTAAAAATAGTGATGCTTCATGGCTACATCCTAGATCTTCTTTCCTTTCTCTCACGCTGGTTATTCCTAAATGAGTATTATTGTTTCAATTCTAGACTCTAATAACAGATGAAGTTCGTCTTCAGGAGTTGAGAGAGAAGCTCAATCAATTAAAAATCATAGCCTGTGTTTGCCTCATAACAAACAATATGGTGGGTGCAGCAATTGTAGATGTACCTGATTTTGCTGACCAACTGAAAAGGGTCTGTGTTCCTCTTCTTGAAGGCATGAACAAGAAGTAAGGCCTTGTTTTTATCACTCTTATTTTTTTTAACAGGAAACAGTTGAAAAAATTCTGGTGTCATAGCTTGTTATTAATAGGAAGATACCAAATTTTAATCATCTGTGTATTCCCTTTTTAATATAAGTCCACTACGTGTTAGGCACATGCTTTCAAAGTCGGACTCTAATGAAATCTTGCTCTTGCTGTTACTGTACAGAATTTGGAGCCTGGTAGTAAAGTTTATTCATATACTCCTAATGCTGGAGAGACTGTGGCAATAAATTGACCAAATTGTCTTGCCAATTGCTTCAAATGTGTTGTAGGTAGTTCAGGTTATTTGGCTGCCAATTCCTGCTGCTACTTGCACTACAAGCAAGTCTGATGTTATAAAATAGTTTTTCACTCTGCTTTTTCTCATGAAATGCTATGTATGTGGCCCAGAAAAACTCCCAGGCACAAAGGTGAAGTGAATGGTGTCACTACTGCACATTTGAAATTATTATTCCCATTTTAATCACAATTGAGTCCTTATTTTATCTTCCACGTTGAGATTTTTCCTGTATCTGTAGATATGCATATATCTGCAAAAGATAACTTCTAAAAATTCTCTCATTGCAGAGAGCAAGTTGAAAATAAAATAGAAAGGAGGCAATTGAGGTCACCTTACAATCTATGCTACAGAAACTGCAGAAGTTAATGCTTTTCTGTTTCTTCCAGAACTTTTGATTTGAAGGAGGCTCTGGATGCTATTGGTGTCCAGGTTTGCAGCAAAGTGAACAAGTCTCTAACTGAAAGAAATCTTCCCACTCTTAGTGAAGAAATGCAGAGCAATTTAATGGGTCAAATCGCTCATGTTGTTGAGAAGAATAATCCTGTCTGTTCCTTGATTGGTTAGTAAGATACTACATAAATACCATGTTATATTTGTTTCTATATTAGCTTACTCCCACAAGCTTAATCAGCTGGCTTTTAGAAGTATTTTCTCAACTGCAGTGACATAATGGCTTAACTAAGACTAAAGAAATGTTTACCTGTAGATGGTGTTCTTGGTATGTTGCAGAGTAGGGTTAGTCACAGCTAGAAATAATTCTAAAAATGCCTGTACAGACAAGCCTAGACAGCCTAGTGTTTTGGAGAAGAATTGAGAAAAGGAAGTGCTATTCAGTCTCCTTTCTGTCCATTATGGGTTTACCCAACATGAAGTAAACTCAAAGGAAAAAGCCCACTCAGTTTAATGTAACTTACTGCAGTAGGTTTATGCTGTGTCCACCTTGCAGTAGCCAAATGGAAGAAGCTTTCAGTGTTTTTCCCCACCCCAGTACAGTCTTGGGAAAGAGTTACTGCCTGCATTGTTGGATTTTTTGCTGGGCTGATGCACAGGATGCTTACAAAGTGACTATGGCTTCACCTTGGGTTTACATTTGTTCTGAGCATACTTTATATTTCATTTCAGACAAACGAATCCAGCTCTTCATGAGAAGCTTGCTTGCTCTTCCAAGTTTCCAAAAATGTATGCCTACTCTGCCAGGGGGCCTCTCTGTGATTCAGACAGAAATGGAGTTTGTTGGATCTCAGTATGCAAGCATTGTAAACTTCAATAAAAAAGTTTATGGACCATTCTATGCAAACATACTTAAAAAGCTACTTTTTCCTGAGGCACCAATGGAGACTCCAGAAGCAGAAACATCTGGCAATTAAAAATTGTTCTTATTTTTCAAGACGGTGGGGAATTCAGAGCTCTAAGAACAGCCTACTGCAGTGACTGTTGATGAAAAGGTCTTGTAAAATGTATAGGTAGTTTCTGAAATTCACTGTAAAAAATTAATTTCAAGGTCATATATTTTAATAGAAAAAAGTTTAATGGATTGCCACTTGTAGTAACCAGTGAATTATTACTTTTCATTGCAGACATTTATTACGATTTGCAGTGGGAAAGAGCTGGCCAAAGTACTTCCTGTTTTACCACCATTAAAACAATATTATTTTTCAACTTAAATATATTTACATATAGCAATACATATTATGAAATGATGAAACGACTAGATAAAATGTACTGTGCTTACATTGTATTTTTGTAGAGTAACATCCAATGCAACAATTATGTTTCTGAAAATACCTTGAAGAAGAAAGTATAGCACAACTGCTTTAACCAAGATTCATACTAGGCTGAGTTTGGGTACTCCTGCAGTTACTGGAAGCAGAAGTTTGCCTCTGTTACATTAAGGAAATGCCAGTGTTACAAGCTGTTTGCAGTATGGCAGTTACAGAAGCAGCATTTGCCACTTAAAGTAGGAATCATTCAGAACTTCTCAACTGTAATGGAGATTAGCGATAAACACCTAAGAAAAGTGATGTTGGGGGGTGGTGGAGTAAATTTCTGTATATAATGTTTATAAGCATTTTGTTTATTCAGTGGAGGTCGTACAGATCTTTAATATGTGTATGTACTGATCTTTGATCTTAATGGATGGGTATTAACTATTTTTAAGTTAGGTCTTTCTGACTCAAAAGCACTTAAAATTGACCTTAGACTGTACCACAGAGCAACTCCCCCTTTAATGCCCTTATCCAACGGAACGTAAGTCTTGCACAGTGTGTTCTTAGGTCTAAAAGCAAGAACCCAAAGAAACAGTAATTCTTGAAAATGGCATTAGGTTCACTTTCTTGGAGTCTATGAGAAATTCCTTTAGAATAGGCCCAAATACTTAGTTCCCATTTAAGGCATTGGGAATCTTGCATACAGAAATTGAATAGCCCTGAAATTGAGAAATGTGGAAGTGAACTTCTCTAAGTTTGTGCAAGATTTATTTTGCATATTTCAGATTACTGGGATTAGACACTGCTGGAATACATACTATAGACATGTTTGTGTCTATGAAATTGAATAATTTAGTTGAAAATTATATTTTAATATATTACCATATAATAATTCTTTAAGATATCATATATAAAAAACCCTGAGTGTGGTACAAGTTATAGCTTGTTTTTAATATTTTATATTACAATCTATTTTTTATGAAGAGAAAAAATAACCTGTAAAAGCTAATGTTACAGAAATTGTATATGTACATTATAGTGTCTATCATAAAGGTCTGAAAAAAAATGGGCATTATTAGCACTGTAGTTTTGTAGTCCATTTTTACAGGATTCTGTATCCTTTATTGTAAGGGAAATTACTTCTAATCAGTTGTTCCTCAGTGTCCAAGGACTTTGGTCACATGTATGTGATATGGAAAACTTTCTTCAAAATGCCTTTTTAGAAAAATTTTGCTAGTGCACTTCTGCTCTATCCCATGTAAAAACATTGCACAAGATAAAAGATAACTACATATTTTAAAGGGAACTCTTTCCTGGAAAACCTGAGAGAAAGGAACTCTTAGAATATAATAATTGTGCCACTATCTAAGCCAGGCTTGCTCACATAAATATGAAATTTTGATACTCAAGTCACAATCATCAAGAAAAGAAGGCATTTCAAAAGCAGTTGGGGAAATTAAATCTTAGTGATGTGCTACATCTTTAGAAATACCTAAATGATTTTGAGCTTCATCCAAAAAAAGGATTTTATGAACATTTGAAGATGATTGCTACCATGATTATGAACTTTGTATTGTAATACTCCATATTGTAATGCTTTCTGTTGTATAAATTAGTATCAAACTATATATCTTCACTGAACTGGCAAAACTGTCATACTAGTTTTTACCAGTAAATACTTAAAAAAAAATAGGGTTCATCTGGGTTTTTTGGTGATTAAGGTGACTTGCAAAGGGCATTTTATAGCATGGCCTATGTTTCAAGTGATCGTTTAATGTGTTTTAATTTAATGTCTCAGACGTGGACATTGCATCTATTTAATGTCATGTGTTGCATGCTCTTTATGCTACTGTGGCTCAAATGCACTTGCCTCTGCTCTGAAGTTGTCCTTGTGGAATAAGATGCCATTCTGTAGCAGCTTTCTTTGTTAAAAGACAAATATTTGAGGGTTTGTATGCAATAAATTTTGTTTGTGATATCACCAAGGGTGAAAAGTTATTTATATGGATTTTGTAAATGCAATGGATTGTTAAATGACTGCACTAATAATCTGTTGTGACCTTTTCTCTGTAACTTCTCCGGAGCAGCTTGAAGCTATAGTGACTTTAATAACACATTACACAAATAACATTCCAAACAGGTGCTTGCTTAAAGCTGACTTAATTGGAAGAAGAATGTATTGGGTTTGCATGGCAAACTTTGGGGGAGGGGGGTGAGTAGCTGCCAGAAGCTTCCCCCGTGTCTGAGAGGGAATTTGCCGTGGATTAAACTCGGACTTCCATGTATCACACTTCTCCAGTCTGGCTGTGTGTTTTGGGTAGGAAACCAAAAGGAAGTGGTCTGGAATTCTGCTACTAGTTAAGTGTAAGCTGGGCCGTCCTGTCCGGGATGTGCTGGGCTGAGACCGAAATCCAGGAATGTTCCTCATGTGGAACCTGAGTGCACTCTGCTTTTACAACGTACTTTGCCATTACCGTCTGTGAACTGGCCAAAACTCCACTGCCGTAGAAATCTGCAGAACGCTGTTCCTTGCTAATCTTAAACTGGGGACGACGGGTACTCGCCTATTTGGGATATAGCGCTGACCCTTGCAAAGGAGAGGGGAGGAAAAAAGTTCTTAGGTGCAGCATTCAACGTCAAACCAGAAAAAGGCAGTAACGATGATAATAATAATGGTAAAAGCTTATGCTCCAACCTACGCACCCCAAACGTTGTGTGTCCCCTCCGCCCCTGCTGGGGCGTGGGGGCACAGTGACCGGCTCAGGGCTCCAGCGGTGTCCCCCCGGGCGCTGGCGGTGCCGTATTCCCGGGAGGAGCCCGGGCAGCGGGAGCGGCGGTGCGGGGAGCCCTGCCCGGCGCCGGAACCTTGTGGCGGCGCGCGGTGCGCCGGGGGACGCGCTGGGCTGCGGCGCCGTGTCCGGAGTGCGGCGGGCGGCGATGGAGGCGCTGGAGGCGCTGGGCATGGGCGGCATCAGCGCCGAGCAGGCGGCAGCGCCTGTCAACACCGTGGAGGTCAGCGCGGGCCGGGCCGGGGGAAGGGGCGGGCGGGCCGGGCTGGGCTGGGGTCGGTGCGGTGGGTGGGCGCAGGTCGGCTCCACGCGCACACGCGGAGCTCCCGCTGTCCCTGCGCCCCTGCCCGCGCCGTGTCCCGCGAACGGGGGTTTCGTCCCTCCGAATCCAGCTGGTTGCCCCGCGCGGGGCCGGGCAGGGGATGAGGGCGGGATTTTTGTGCAGGAAGAGCAGGGCAGGCGTGCAGCCGCCGTGTGCCCCGCGCTGTGCTGGGCTGGGCTCTGCCGAGGGTTCCCCTGCGCCCTGATCGGCCCCGGGGCTGTGGCCCCGCCGTGCGCTGTTAACGCGGGGGGTCACACACGGGGAACGGCGTGTGTTTGCTCTGAACGCCACAGTGCGCTCTCTGCAGGAGCTGCGGCACTGCGGCCCCTTCCTGCGCTGGCGGGGCCTTCTCGCCTTCGCCCCCCCCGCCCCACCCCGCATCTCTCCTCCCAAATCTGGGATGAGCTCCCCGTGCCCTGGTATGGGGATGAGGTAAAGAGATGTGCCCTGTGATCACCGAAGAATAGAAATAGGGGGAAAGTTTGTAGGAACCTTGATACACTTATCACTTGCCGGTACTTTTGCTAAGTCTGTGTGGGAGTCAGGGTCCTGGCAGGCTTTACAAACACTTGTGTCTGCATGTGCTGCTCCCAGGAGTGAGGTTCTTGCATGTATTTTGTAAAGTAAAAGTCACGGGGTAATCTTCCCTTCCTGGGAATATAACTTACAGTGTTCACAAAAAAAAAAGTTGATCTCAAATGAGGGCATGGTAGTGAGGAATTTTCTAAGAAATATGTGTTCTCTCATTAAGTTGCATTTAGAAAAGGCAGTGTGCTGTTGCATCCTGAGTAAATACTGCATAGCACATCTGGCTCACTAAGATGTTCCAGATCATTTTTATTCATCTATGTTGGTTTTACAGTCTTAATTTTCTTTCTAAATGAGTGTGATTTGAAATAATGTTGCTGTCTAAAATTCAATAATAAAAAAGCTCAGGCATCTTAGATGTTTGGTTACTCTCTGGAAAGATATTTCAAACTGGGGTTTTGTTTTTCAGGAAAAATGGAGACTTCTTCCAGCATTTCTAAAGGTTAGTGTTATGCACTCGTTTAATGGTATGAATACTTTATCTCCTTTCTGGCTTTACATTCCCTTTTTCTAGCTTTTGCTGTTTCCCAGAATACCTATCCTCACCTTCTTTGTGGATTTCTTTCTTTTTTTATTTTTTATGCTCCCTGCAGTTATGGATAAACTTGTTCTGTAGATTGGTTTCTTGATTAATTTACATGTTATTTTGTGGAGGCATCCTCTTAGAGTTTCACGTTTTTGTAAGGCTGTTCTTAATGAACAGTGTACATATGTGACTGTTCCAGATTGTTTTACTGTTTTACTGGCACTCAGAGACCCTATTTCTGGTGTTTATGTTGTGGTTTTAAGTTCAAGGTTGTGTTTGTCATGGGCAGCATACAGCCACAGGTCTGGATTCTGCGAAGGCTTGAACATACTCCTATCTTCCCTCATCAAGTCAGAGCCTGAATGAACTCAAAAGTAATTTCAGTGCTACTCATCTATCTGATACTAGTTGAAGGCACAGTTCTATCTAAAATGCCACTGGATGTAATAACAGGACTAACTTACAGCTGGAAGAGGGAAAGGAGAAAGGCAGCCATGAAAGTTGTGTCATAAATACAGCAGGTAAAGTCTGTGATGTGAGTAGGTACCTTCAGGGGTTTGCAGCCACCTCTGCAGCAGTCATCAGTCTTCAGAAATGTTGCCCACTTCATCAGGGTTCTTTTCAGCCTCACTTTGTTAACTACTTTTCTTCCCAGTTTCAATATCTGCACTTCTGTGTCTGTTGCACCCTTGAATGTTGGGTGATCCTGGCCAGAACACAAAGTTCAGAAGTCAGTTGCTGATTGTGTATATTTTGACTTTGATTCAAGGCCGTGAAGATGCTTCAGAGCCCTCATGAATAAAACTAGTTTCTGTGTCTCTCCCAGCAACCACATGAAATTCCATCCTGAGCTTGAGCCAGTGATATTGCCTGGATCCTTGAGACTGAAAAAAGGAGGGCTGCTGGTTGTGAGGTGTAATTTACTGTGTGCTTTATGCCAAGTGTATCCATCCCACATTATTTCCAGGCAGTGAGCCCTTTACTCCAGGGCTGCTGCTGGTGGTCTGGCCTCTCTGTTGCATGTTGGTGTATTCGTGCCAGCAGTGGTACAGTTACACAAAGCTGATGTTGTACATTACAGTTCCTATAGTGGAGTTTTCTTTCAATAAAGCTGTTGATTTCACCTCATAAAAAGTAGAACTACCAGCCTGGTTTCTAGACACTAAAAATTCTGTAATACTTTCTTGTCTATAACAGGTGGTGTGCAATGTTTTTGTAAATTAGGGAAACTCTTACATTAGCAGAATTTTGCTCTGGAGTCATTCCTCCAATGTCTTAACCCATGGAGGTTTCACTGAGCAGATGGATGTGTCCTTCTGGGCTTCCCACTTCTTTCTAGTGATGTCAGCATGAGCCATTGCCCATTGTGTGAACTATGAAAATGTGGGGTTTTCTGTATGAAGTTTTCAGTAACGTGTTGGTTGTCATGGGATGTTTCAAAGCTTGAAGCCCTCACAGAGCACATGAACACGTGTCTCAATATCAGCCAGCACTTGCTCCTTGTGAAGGCTGGATTTTGCACTGTAGTTGGGATAGTGACATCTTTTATTTCCAGTAGCACCAGTTTACAAACAAAACAAAATTACAAACAAAATGAATGCTTTTTCTATTCCTTCAAGCTAAAAGACTTCTTTTTTTCTTTAATCCCACATCATTTTATTGTATATAACCCCCCATTTTTGTTGTTGTAAACACCTTAAATTTAATTCCTTGAAATGTGTTGTATCAACTCATTACTTGGGCAAATGGGTTCCTGTTTTTTATGTGTGATATTACCCCGGGGCATGTTCTCTTGCTTGCTGCCTGCAGATTAAACTCAGATTTCTTATGAATGTCCTGTCCTCCTGTGACTGTTCCCTTGCTTACTGACTTCTGTCTTTCACACCCCAGTTCTGCTCTGTCTCCCGTCTCATTTGCCCTCATTCTCATTCTTTATGCCAACTGATCTTTTTAGGGTACAGACAATTTTTTTTCTCAAATGTCACACATGGATAATTATATTATAAATGATCAAAATAATTTCAAAATAATGTCAAACTGATAAAATATTTTGGCTTGTAGTGGCTTTTGTTTGTTTTGAGATTGGGTGTTTACTTTGTAGAGTTACAACCTTACTTTTCTGACTCAGAGAACAATGACAGCTCTGGTGTAAACTTGGAAATTGTCCAGGCACTTCCCAGAAGTTTGTCAACTGCAAGAATTTAGCACACATCCAAAAGTACTTATAAATGCTTATATCTTAATTTCTGCCTTGTATGATTATTGTTTATCAGAACTAATTTTATTTGCTGTGTACATATATTTTTCAGGTGAAAGGACTGGTGAAGCAGCACATAGACTCATTCAACTATTTCATCAATGTAGAGGTATGCTTGCTTGGTGGGAGGAGAGTGAGTGGCTTGTAATACTCAGAAAAGGCACATGGTTCTATTTTACTTTTTTTCCCTTCCAGATAAAGAAAATCATGAAGGCCAATGAAAAAGTTACAAGTGATGCTGACCCAATGTGGTACCTGAAGTAAGCATGCAATGACTTCTCTATCAGCAGCAGCATGTGTACTGTCTCATGGGTTTGTTGTTGGATGTGAAATATATATAGGCACTTGTGTAGGTATAAATCAGAGTGTATATTCCATGTCTTGTCTCTTATTTGACACAGTGAAAGATGGGAAGGTTTAAAGGATATTCATACGAAGCAAACTTAATAGCCAGCTGTTAACAATGCCTTATGTCACCATTTTTCTGTACTCATTTCAGTAATCTCAGACAACAGATGGGTGTTTCATTTTGTACAGGTTAAATTTTAACTGACTAGACCACAACTCAAATACAATGAGTTACTTTGAGAAGAATCAGTGCTCATTATTAATCAACCTGTGTTCATCGAAGTAACTTAATTTTTCGGTATACTTAAAATTTTACTTCCTTCAGGTTGCCTGAAAAATGTTTGGCTCATTGCTCATTTTGAAACTGTTTTTATTACAGGTACCTCAACATCTATGTGGGTACTCCAGATGTGGAAGAAAGCTTCAATGTGACTCGACCTGTATCACCTCATGAGGTATTAATGTTTGCATCTGTCTCGTTTGTTTGTTTGGTCTTGGGAATGTCTTGGATAGCAGGTGTATATAATTTTACTTTAAGTACAGGCATGCTGTGTTAGGTGATACAATGCATGCCACCATCACTGTAGAAAGAAGCCTCAGGGATTTAAACTTCATGGAGTAAAAGTTTTTTAATTTTATTTTTTAATTGTACTTTTTCTGACTTGTTAAAATAGCTGTATTCAGTGTTTTGTGGTAGCTGAATTTGAGGTGGTTTCCATGGAAGTAGTGAAAAGTACTTCTCTTGTTTATCCTTGAGATACTACAATGTAGTGTTCTCTGATATTTTTCTTAACTTTTTAATATTAGCCTTACTATTGTCGAGACCATAGGTGTCTTCAGTCTCTCTTTCCCTTTCAGTTCTCTTTGGGAATGTGTATTTGACTTATACATCATATTTTTTAAGTCTGATGGAGATTGATAAAATTACCAGAAGCTGCAGAAGAACATTTGCCTTATGAGGAGTATATTTAATTTCTTTGCACTTCTGTAAGAATGTAGGTTAACAAATGGACCATGTACTTCTGGAATACAGATGCATGTTGGAAAACAAATCATGCTGTGACTGAAATCAAAAAGTCTATTGGTTCTGACCAAAAGAATGTAAGGTAGCTCCTGTATGTAAAAGAAAGCCATAAACTAACAGGATTCAATTAGGATTGCTTTCAGGTATTTAGAGCCATTCAGTTCTCTTCAGAGATTGCTCAGAAACACAGTATTTCTCTCCTGCTACTGTGCTTTGGGATTTATACCACTATAATAGAGTATTGGCAACCCTTTCTGGCCTCAGAATGGGAACTGGGCTTGAAACTTGCTCTCATTTACCTGCATACAGCTTGTTGTCAATCTCATAAATCACTTCACATATCAGATGCTTTTTTCCTTACTATATCCACTTGATACTTGAAGTTAACTTGTTTTGTTATTTTGGAGTTTTTAAAAATGTAATCTAGACTATCATGGATGTATTCCATGCTTTGGAGGAGTTCTGTAACAACAAGTTTTCTAGTGATTGCCCCTTGTGTTGTAGCCACTTTGTGGCTCCAGTGACCTGACTCAAATCTTGTTTGGTTCAGTGGAAAGCTTTTAAGGCCAATAACTCAGCCATTAACAGTGCAATCAGATGTAACACATGGCAGCTTATGCGTCTCACAAATGTGTAGCTGATGTTAAATCAGATATGAATGTGCACAAAATGCAGTGGGAAAGATGTTTTTTTTATGAATGAAATTGCATGCAAAAAAAATTATTTGTGGCCAACAACTAATATCCAAGAACCCAGTTATTGAAGTGCTTACTTATTTTAGAACTAAACTGACTATGCATGTGGAAGAAGGCAAAATAAATGCTTCATATAGGATATTGATCTTCAGTTTAAAATAACCTACTCTTGTGTGCCAGAGGTACCCTCATAAATGCTTATTGCT